>JARHVA010008517.1:390000-473394 GCA_037957365.1 Torreya grandis | reverse complement strand
TATATATAAATCAATCTCAAATAAAAATCTAAATGTAATAAGTAACCTTAATAAATTTAAGGTCAAAAATAATTCCAAGATCTTACCTACTCTAATACTAATTAATTCAAAGACTCTTGAAACCTCTATCTTCTTAAGTCCTCTATTGATAAGATCTAAATCTAACTCTACTCTTTAATTTTTATACCCCATTTTAAGTTTGACTTATAGCCTTTATTAGTGCTTATTGTATAAATATTTTATTTTAATCTTGTGATTCAACACAAGATTCTGACTGAAAGCTTATTAAATAACCTCCAATATACAACATCATTTAGTAATTGACATTGCCACATGTTCTTTATTTAATGAAGTTTCTCACATTGCTCTTGCTTATGGCTCTTAACTATACCTTGATTCTAGGTATACAAATAATTGAAGTGTTTATTCTATATTTTAACATAATCTCTCAATATTTTTTTACCCTTATTTTAATTCCAACAATAACTTTCATGTCATCACTCTCCTTCCTTACTTGTAAACTTTCACTATTTTATTCATATAGACCATAGGTCTATATACACCCTCAAAAGCTCCAAAATATCAAATTTTCATTATAACTTAAATAATAACAACCAAAAACCAAATAAGGTATATTTTTATCATAATAAAACTTCATGAAAAAAATTTTAAGACTTTACTCAATCACTAGTATCTCATATACATCAATGGCTCACAATAAGACTACTCTTCCTTGTACCCCCACAAACACTTAAACTTACTTAATCAGAACAATCCAAAAAACTAAAAGATAATATAAGACCAAATAATATTACCAAATATCCATCTTATTATTAATACAAATTTTCATTACTCTACCTTTAATGCAAACCTCTGATCTCAACATTTTTTAATCTCTTTTAGGACTCTTTAGGCTTATTTAGCTCACCCAATCCTGGATTCCATACTAGTCTATAACATACAAACTTTAAACCACATAAATATTTATTATAACATTAAATAATTTAATATTACCATTTTTTATAAATTTACAAGGGTTAAAACATAGTTATTGGAATTCCTATTTCCAAAACCTTAGCTATACTTGACAAGGGCCTGTGTAGAGCCAAAGGGCTACAAAAAAGAATGTTTTTTGTTTTGAAAAATTTAAAGGACCATAATGCTTGTAATATTTATACCTAGGATTATTTAATATTTTACAATCACTATTTTCATTTATCCAACCTTTAAACTTCTTCTATAAGTCTAAACATAGGGATTAAGGGTTCTTTACAAGGTTGTGTAACAATATTTGTAACTTCTATTATTTACACTTAAAATTTGAATCTTACAGTGTATGTATCACCATATTAAGGTTTTTAAAAAAATCACACAACTTTAAAATATGTTGTTTATCCCAATCAATCATGTAAAGACTCCTTAATCCATATTTGCATTACTTTAAGACTAGGATACAAGTTTGTGCAGAATAAAGAGAAGTTTGAAAGAAGATATAATATTTAAAAGTAGACTACCTTAAAAAATTAACATGATTAAAAATAATATAAAAATAATATATAATAATATTTTATTTGTCTCAACCATTTTAAATGATCCTCACAAGAATTCTTGATTGCCCTTCCTTCTAAACTGAGCAAAATTAGTACCATGAATGTTTATGAAAGGGTTTTTGAGTTTATTGTATTTAAAATAGATTTTAAGACTCCAATAATATTTTAAAACATACAATATTAATTCAAATCAGGTATTTTTATCCCATAAATTAATAAACCCTATACAACCATCAATAATTCATTCACTTGTCTTCTTGAATGTATAATCATAAAATACTCCTGATTGGACTATACTAAATAAATCCACTTATAAACCACAATTAGGAACCAGTCATTTTTTAATAATATACAATATCATATTACTCTCAATTCAATAATTATAACATTACTACATCAAATATTTCTTTCTATATTGATTCAATGCATTCAAAATGTTTATGTACATAAATTTATTAGAGGTAGAATTTCTCAACATTTGATCTTTATTGATCCTTAATTCATTATAACCCTCATTTAATTGAAATTATTATTATATCCTACTTCCTATTAATCACTATAACTCCCCAACTACATGAATTTAAAACTTATATATTCCCACTTTCCACACCAATCATGCAATAACCATTTTTTTTTCTTACTACCTCCATGCAAGGGGAAGTTACAACCTTCTTATTTGAAATTTCATTGACCTATTTAGAAATTTTATATTAAATTACCTTAATTCACCATTTTATCTCCCTATATAATATTTTATAAACACTACCCAACCTTTAAACTACACTCTAGACTCAAATTACCATTCTAAGTCTAGGTCTAAAATTCAAAACTTTAAATTTGAGATTTGGTAGGAAAACCTAGACTAGATAGAAACACACAAATTAAAAGACACTTAATTAATCTCATACCACCTATGGTTCTCCATAAGACTCCTAAATCCCATTTAAAACAAAAAATTATCATAATTCACTCAATGACATATTTACATGTTTTTCTCTAGTAACGATCTATATCAAGAAAGAGCCACATAAACTGTTATGCATGAAAGCATCATACCTATTAGAACCTGGTAGGTTGATCAAAAGGGAAATATCCACATGAATTTTTACACCCAAAGGATTCATAATTATTATATCTCTGATCATATAATAAATCCCCTCATGTAATTTGTATACCTAAATGGTGTCCAACTCATACATGTATAACTTTGAGGATAAAGGTGCCTCATTGTGCTTAGTCATCACACTACACAATAAGCCTACCACTCTTCAAGTGACACTTGTATAACACTTGGAAACTTCACATTTCCATGAAACATAAATTAAGATTCTCCCACCATTATCCTTGTCTTTATTATATTGGCTATAAGAAATCACGATTTGATATTTAAAGGAGTCCCATCACCGCCAACCAATCTAAATGGGGATTATGTTCAAAATTTCAAATTAATGCCAAATTTATAAACATATAATTTGGGAACCTTCGATATATATTTTTTAATTCAATCAACATATGTAGACAATCTCCTCATGATTAAATATTTTAGACTGCATAAAGACAAAATCAATCCATAAGTTTTTCCATTCACAAACCTCTTTGACAACCCACTAGATAAATAAATTAGACCCTAATTATTACATGATAAGGGCATTAAAAAAATGGATGTGTAGTAGAAGGTTATTGTTGATCACTTGTACGGGGCAAGTGATGTTGGTTTAAATATGTCAATAAGTATTAGGTTTAAATACTAAGCTTGTGCATATGAGAACTTCTTGCTCAATGTTTATAATTTTGTTGGATTTTTATAGAATGGGCACATGCCCATTTTGAAAAATATGTATATGTCATCATTAATTAATAATATATTAGTCTTAATTTGTGTATAATGGGTACATTCCATTATACACATTAATATATATAAGATGGTTATCAATTAATAAATATAATCATCTTAACTTGCTTAGATTATCTTTGTGCCCATTATACATAGAATATAAATATTGGATTCTTAGTTGATAATATTATTATTATACTATATCTATGTAGAAATGGGAATAATATAACCATTAATATAACTGTAGCATTTTATCATGACATCCTTGACATTCATAGAACTTAAAGGCATAATTCAAAATTTTGTGAAATTCACACCTATGAACTAATTTATCACTTGTCATTGAGAGATGAACCAATTATGACTCTTATCATGTAGGATTGAGACATTTATTATTTGGGATCATGGAAATTTTCATGAATACGTATGATGCTACAAGATTGGATAGAATGGGAAAAGTGTGTCATTTATTAAACCCATAACCACATTGGGAATTCATGTGAATATGAATGATTACCTTACTAAAAAGTGTCTTAATGAATTGGTAATATCAATTATTTTGATAGGTAGCAAGGTTTTATAGGTCCCTAACCCATTTTATTAAAACAAAAAACCAATATAAAGCTTTCGGAAAAGCCTAGAAAATAAAAAATGGCCCAAAGGTTAACATCCACCATGAGAGATGGAAATAAAAAAGGAGACCCAAAACTTTAAACAACCCCAAGAGGGCACCAAAACATATTAATGAATAAACACCAAAATACCACTTGGAAAAAGCATCAAAGACACCAATGTTTCACTAATTTCCATGCAAGCACCAAAGGGATAGATTAATCCACTCCACTAGAACACACATTACCCATGGACTACCATGCCACTAGAACCTATAGAATTAGAAACATTTCCACCTAAATGTTCACAAAAATCATCCACCAACATAGTTTCAAAAAACCTAACTGATCCTACATTGTTAGTTAATGAATGAGAAAGGGTTTTTTCCCTATGAGTAGGTGGGCCTTCCTTCCAACAATGAGGGGATGTTTGATGGTAGGTTTTGGTCTCAAAATTTTCATGACAAACACCTAAAAATAAATGCCAAACCTAATGGTTTTTGACCACCCAATGACATCACAAATAATGATGGAAGGTAACATAGAGAATGAATATTTAACACCATAATCCAAATTCCCAATGGCCTAGGATTATAAGGGGCATGCTGAATAATGTTAAGAAGGTTGACTAAATTCCAATTTCTTACCTCAAGGTATTGAAATTACCTTAAGAGGACCAACCCAACACTGAAAGACCATAAAACATTTCATACCACTTTTCTTCTAGGGGAAAGGCATTCATAACATCCACCCAGCCTGACCAAAAACTAACATGACCAACTCTCGATGCTACCTCAATTGTCAATTATTTTTACATGGAGGTGAGGAGGAAATTGTAAATGAGTATCATTACCACCATGGAATTAGTTCTAATCCTACAAATAGTTTATATAAACATCAAATCCATGAACACCTTGACCACATGTAAAATAATTCCCAATTGAATGATAAAAAATACTCTAAATTAGCATCTAAAATGTGAACCCAAAAATCTATCTCCAACTTGAAGTTTTCCAAGTGAATTAATAGTTCACTATGGTCAATTTTCATCAAATTATCCATGGAAAAAAACTAAGATACCCAATGATAATAATCAACATGACTCATTGGATCCTAAATGAGTTTCATCGGGGATAAAAGTGAGGGGTGTCACCTTGACCTATAGATGGAAATGTGAGGGGAATACTCTAATGTCAGGAGGAGCATGAGAAATTAATAAAAATAATGTTATAAATAATAGTGGGATATTAAGGAATCATATGATAACAAATCCTCATTGATCACCCAAGATCCATAATTATTATCAATCACCAAATCATTTTCTTGTGTGATACCTTTGATAAAAAGAGAATTAACTACCTTATTCACTAACTGCTAATAAATCATTAATATAATATACATTTGAAAAATATTAATAATATTATTTTCATGTTTAGAATGGGAAATTTCACAATATACATAATATATGAACATTATCAATTATGGATCCAATAATCTTAGCTTGTGTAGAATGAACATATACTCTTTATACATAAGATAGGAATATGAGATTATTAATTGATAATATTCACAATATACCATAACTATTTATAATGGTGCATATTATGAACATTTATTTTTTAATTCTCATAATATTTTTAACTTGTGTAGAACATACCCATTCTCATCATAAATTAATAATCTAGTAGTCCAAATTTATTTAAGAACCAATTTTAAATTAATAAATACAATAACATTTGTGAATGAGGAATACATATAGGGAGGTTAATCTTGTGTTAGTTCAATAAAAAAAAACTCAAATGAACACACTAAAATCCTAACACCTCTAGCTTAGACACTAGGGAGAGCATAGGTAACAAGCATGTATATGAAAACACAACTAAAACATAAAAGAAAACACTCTTTTACCATCCCTAGAGCTAAAACTGGCTTGTTGAAATGGATTGCTTAGTTTTTGAATCAAGAGTTATTTGAAAATGAATATTTATTTTCTCCTTCTCTCCTCGTCACCATGGTTTGGTTGTTTAGCTTATGAATTTGGCATGGTAACACTACTTTCAAGGCTTGTCTCTCTTCAAATTGGCATTATAACTCTACACTATCAAAGCTTTGAATACATTTAGGCATAATAAATTTACACCAAGAGAGAATTTGAATATATTTGTGCATAATAACTTTATTCCAAAATATTTATAAAATCAATAGGTATGGACTTGTATTTATAGCCTCTAAAGTTAACTCTCACTTGAGGTGAGTTAAGGTTTAGCTTAGACATGGAATGGGTTAAAACTAACCCTAGGTGAGTTGAGATTAACTCTAGTTGAGTTAAAATTTATCATGTAATTATGATTTTAAATTACTAGGCATGGCTCTCAAATTAGATATTTTGAGATATTTTGGAAGAGCTTGACAACTCATAAAGGCAATGATGAAAAGGTTTGATATTTTGAATTTTGGAATTTCCATTTTTAAATATTTATTAATTGTAAATCGATAACTCAACTAAGAATTTGATAATTGTTAATTAGATAACTAAATTTGATTATAATTTTAGATATTTAAATATGTTTTCAAGTTCCCCACTTAATGGATCCATAGGCCAAACTATTAGTTGTTAGGTCACAAGGTGATTAGGGATGGAACTATGAGAGGTTATTATTGCATATGGGCTAGTATTATAAATATGGATAATTTAAAATTATTATGTGAATTTATGAATGATACATGGGTGAAATTAGGATGTTCAGTGATTCCTAGGCTTTATTTTTAATGTTTGGTAGGAATCGGTCTAAAATCTAATCGAAAACTAGTTGTGGCCAAAACTAGGTGTCTTCAACTTTCACTTTTGTAGAATTTGCATGTACCCATTACACACAAAATAGAAATATTGTATTCTTAATTGATATTTTTCTTAGTATAATACACCTATGTAGAAAGGGGCATAATATGACCAATTCTTATTCAATTCTCATAATATTATTATCTTGTGTAGAGTGAAGTCTAGTTGGAAGCTAGTTGAGGCTAAAATTGGGTGTCTACAACATTCACTTGTGTAGAATATGCATGTGCCCATTATAAAAAATATATAAATAGTGGATTCTTAATTAATAATGTTCTTAGTATACTTCATCTATGTATAAAAGGGCATAATATGAGAAATTCTATCTCAATTCTCATAATATTGTTATCTTGTGCAAAATGGGCACATGCCTATTTTGAAAAAGATAATAATGTTATCATCAATTAATATTAAAATAGCCTAAAAATTCAAATAATTTTGTATTCTTAATTGATGATGTTCTTATATTTTTTAAAATAATATTTGGGCATGTTCCCATTCTACACTGTCAAGGTAAGTTTAATGTTATCACTTAATAATCCAATTGCTTGGCTTGTGTTGAAGGGGTATATGCCTATTTTACACAAGATAAAAATATTATATTATTAATTAATAATACTATTAAAATCCTACTAATACAAATTTATTATAATGGGGCATAACATGATCACTTCTTGCTCAATACTCATAAAGTAAAGTTAATATATTATGTAGAATTGGCATACTAGACTCTTATTAATATTATTAATTTAGTAATGTGGTATCATGGGCACATCTAATTTCATACATGTATAGCCCATTATTTTCTTAATTGATAATATTTAAAATATATTATAAGACCTATGTATAATAAGGAATTTTTCTCATTCTAAATATCTATTTTTTTAATATAAGAGTGAATCAGCATCTAATTATTAACAAATGCTAATTTTACTCATTCTACATCTACAAATAGATGAGATTAAATACAAAATTTAAAAATAAAGTTGAAAGTGAGGAAGGGATCGACAAGGTGATTACACAAGGACTCAATTACAAAGTATTGGTTTTTTATGAAATTGTATTTGTAAACATTTTAGTAAACCTACATCTGCAAGGAGATTACATAATGATATTATAAGGAGCTTACATACGTGTTTATCATTTTCATTTTTATGTTAATGTTACACTCAATTTAAATTAAAAAAAGGAACCAATATTTAATTGACTCTAATTAAAATTGACACTTGAATTTAAAAAATGAAATGCAATTTCCATGTTGTAGATATAATGAATTTTGAAAGAATAAGGAATATTATATACAAAAAATTTAAAACCCAGTTGTAAATGTTGTAGTTCTTATTCTATGTGTAAATTGAACCTAATGTTGTATTTCTTCTTCTTTCCAACCAAAGGAAAAAAATTAATGTCATATTTCTTCCTCATTATGCAATTTCACTATTATATTTTTCTTATGTAATTCAATATTTTTTTTCTAGGCTACCAGATGGATGCTAGTATCCCTGAAACATGACTATGTTTATTTATTTGTAGTGTCTATAAGCACCCAAATGGATATTGGTATCCCTAAAACCCAACTATCTTTATCTATTTGTACTATTGATATGCTTCAAGATGGTTATTGGTATCCCTAAAACCCAACTATATCTATCTATTTTTAGTGTTTATAGGCTCCTGGATGGATGATAGTATCACTAAAACCCAACTATCTCTATCTATTTGTAGTGTCTAGGTTAGTATACTCTCATTTTGTGTGATGACATCACCCACATTTGAATAGATTCACCTCTATTTCTATTTGGCGTATGGTTTCTTTGCTTGGCCAAGAAAAAACTAAGGAAACATGATTCTTTCAATACTAAAAAATATATAATGGAACTAACTAAGGATAAATCCCACCAAACATGTAAGCATGGAAATTATAATATTTGAAAAATACCTGCTGCATTAACTATTGTGCCAATTTTCAAATTTTAAAAATGCCCTACCATTAACTTCTAAGATATGTCTTGATTTGACAATTGTTAATCTTACATAATCTATCATGGTCTATGTTATATTTGTGCCTAATTTTTAATTAAGGAGGGCTTGTCAATATGACATTATTTGACAATTATACATAATTGATATGTGTTATAACTTATTTAAATATCTTGTGTAGTACATACATAAAATATTTTCAAAATGTTTGCAAATTATGCATGCTAATTTAGGATAATTTTAGGTAACAATAAAAAGGATATGACTACAAATGAAATTATTTTTAGAGATTACTTTGACACATATATTTAATATATTAATTAAATAATTAAATAGGAATAATATTTTTAGTATTTAACCATTGTAATCTAGTAAATTTATCGCATTTATTAATGGTGCAATTAAATAGTAATAATCTTTGTGTGTGTAAAATATTATTAGTAGTTATACTTAACTTGTAGGCTTTCAAGAACATAAACTAATGTGAAATATTATAAAGTATACTAAGTAAAAATGAACCACTAAGGAAATTGGGTTTCAAATCTCATCTTGATTTGAAATTTCTAAAGAAAGGGAGCTTAATTTTCCTTGAATAATGCCATAATTTAATGAAATGATGATGTCATTGAAATGCCTTTATCCTCAATTTTGGTATATGTATACACATAATATTTTTAAAATTTTACTGATTACTAACACTTTGTATCTTACAAGAACATGTTGAGTCTTAATCTCTCTAAGTGCATGCCTTAAGGGGTGCACTAGGAAAGGGGTGGGTAGACCATTGGTGCTTTGTAAAATCGTTATCCCTTTTTCCACTTCCCATCTACACACTCATCTCCTAAAAAATATTAAACCTAAGCTCATTCTTATTATCCTTACACATTACATTCATTTTCCTCTTTCTATCCTCCCTTTCTTTCCTTAATTCCCTTTTGGACTATCAGTTGTACTAGGTTGACCATGGTCAACCCTATACAATTTAGGGTTATTTTTCACTTTTTGGGTTTGTTAGCCTTTCATCCAACCTAGATTAGACCTAGTGAATTATCCCTAAAAACATACAGGTGTTAGGAATACATAACAAAGAGCAATATTAATGAATTAAATATGGAAATAAAATGTAGAAAACATAACACAATAGAGACACATATTTAATGTGGTTCACCCGATATGGGCTACATCCACACAGAAACAACCAGTCCTTATTATTCAGTCTAACAAATGAAAGGAAAAAACTATAATACAACTAATGCAATATCATGTTCACTCACATATGACATGACACCATAATTATAATGCCCTCATATCAAAGGAGGGTTACATATAGGGAAAAAATGCAAAAACATAATTTCTACCATTAGTTTTGCAACATAATATTGATTTGTCTAGATTAACTACAAAATAAAATATTTTATGGTGTATTTTTAACAAAATTTTGCCTAAGGGGTGATACCCCAAAATCCCCACTAGGGGGGATCCAAAATAGTTTGCCACCACCTAGACCCCCATGGCAACCTAGTGGGGGGACATTGGCACCCCACACCCCCTGTCAGGAAATACACAATAAAAATAAGATCAAGATCCACCATCCAATAACAAGCTTGACCATGTGTCATGTCCCCTTTTTGGTTGACATGTGCAGAGTAGATGATTAGCCTATTATGCGACCCTCGTAGGCTGATGAGATGGATAGAGGGTCTTGATGGAGCTGGGTTTGGCTTTCGTTTGGGCTCTTTTGGACATGAATTAAGGGAGATATTAATATTTGATTGATTTAATCAAATATTAATTATTTTGTCCAATTTTAATTAATTATTAATTATTAATTAATTATTAATTATTAATTATTGGGTCTAATTTTAGGATCCTAATTCTAATTTAAGAATTGGTCTAATTTTAAGACCCTAGTTCTAATTTAAGGAAGCCCTAAGTCTAATTTAAGGGAATCTAATTTTAGCAAGCACACCTTTGGAGGGGTATAAGGATCTCTCATGGGAGAGAGTTTGTATTCATGATTATTATTGATATTGATTCTTGTTAAGAAATTCTTCTGTGAAGACTGAGCCAAGGGTTCCAGGATTCCATTTGCATTGAAGAACATCAACTCTTCATTGTGTGTGATTCAGAGGTTGTGAGAGATCAGCCGATCTATTGCCAAATTGAGAGATAACTTCATACAAAAGTTATCACAGGTGTTTACAAGTTTGAGAGATAACTTCACATAGAAGCTATCACAAGGGTTTATAGGTATTTCATTATTTTGGGTTTTGATTCAAGAATTATCCAGATATAGATCTTTTGTATTAGCCCATAATTCTACAAATCAGGATCAAGCATACAGGTTGTGCGATATCAGTGGCCGTACGACTTCCGTATAGATTTGTGAAAATCTATACGCATCAACAAAAAGTTCAGGCACCGACATCGGCAAACAGAGACCTACAGAGACTGACATCGGTCGACATATCACCGACATCAGCAAGTTAACGACTACAGGTCGACCGACGATGGTAGTATAACCGATGTCAGTGACTGTGTTTTTTACATAGTAGGCCGAGACGTACCAGATTTTAATTTCTTTCCCAGTTTGCAGAATATTCAGGCTATTAAGGTCATACTTTCAATATTCTTTGTATACTTGACAGAGGACCTCTATTGTAAGCTTATGAGCAAATAAATAAGAATTTATACTGTGATTTATTTATCTATTTGAAGATATTTTGCAGAAATTCAAATAAGCAATTCAGAGCTTTTGTTTTGATATTTGAAGGGATATTATAGTGGTATCAGAGCTTTTTATTACTATATATCAGAGTTGTGTAGTGACAAAAAGGAGCCCTTAAGTAAGGGACATTACAGTGGTATCAGAGCTTAATCCTGCCATCTTGAGGGGTTGACAATCTTATGCAACCACAAGGGTCAAGAGCACACGGGTATTTCACGCATAGTAGAGCTTTGCTTGAAGGCACTCAAGTTTTAGAACAACCACTGGAAGACATGGGTGACGATATTGATAGGCCCCGTATTCCTCACTATCCTAGAGATCAAGATGTAGAGGTTCTACTTACTCTTAGAGACATACGAGAAGCGCAAAGGCAGAATAACGTAGTACTACAGCAGTTGGTAGCAGCACTGCTGAGATTGGGTAATCCGAGGAGACATTCCCCATATCATGATGATGTCAGGAGTGATGTAGGATCACAAAGAGGCCTTGCGACTACTTCTCATACAGCTAACAGGCCTACTAGGCCTACCTTTATGAGATAGGAGGCAGAAGAGGTGATAGCAGGTGAAGAGCATGAGGAGGAATTTACAGACACACTTAGGGCAGCAACTGATGAGTGGGTGTCATTACCACCTGTGGTCAGGGAGATGATTACTTTTGACCGATTCCTCACACAAAGGAAAGAACATTACCGAGGTCGACAGAATGGGAGACCAAGACCCTAGAACAATGATTTGAAGCATGCTATGAGCAAGCTCACACTAGCGACGTTTGATGGTAGTGGTAAGGTGACAGCACAGGCCTGGGTTAGTAAGCTGGATACATTTCTCACATTGTGACCGATGGGTGAGGAAGATGCTATCAGATATGCGACACTACATCTTGAGGGAGTAGCTCACGATTGGTGGCACCATAGGATGGTGACACTCCATCATGATCGGATCACATCTTATCAGGAGTTTGTGGATAGGCTGGTAGAGCATTTTGATAGGAGGGATCCAGAGTCCTATTTTAGAGAGTTAGCTCAGTTGCACCAGAGTGGGAGTTTAGAGGCATACATTGGTGACTTCCAGAAGTTATCAGTAATGGTTCCTGACATCTCAGAGAGGCGACTTGTAGTACTCTTCATGGAGGGATTGACAGAACCATTGAGAAGTTGGATCAAAGGCTTTGATCCTCCTTCATTATAGGTAGCTATGACGAAGGTGCGTAATATGGAGATGGCAGCCCCATCTAATAAATTTAACTCCAGAGGTACTTCTTCACCTAGAGACCATAAGCACTCCAACGGGGATACAGAGAGACCGGATTTTAACATAGATAAATCCGGGATTAAAAATGATTCAAAAGCCAATCCAGCAGCACCACCTTTGGATCGTGAGGTGCTTAATGATCTACACAGAAAGAAGCTTTGCTTCTACTGCAAAGGTCCATATGATATCCATCACGATTGCCCTTTGAGGCCTAGGGGCAAGGCGAATCGTGTGATGTGGGCATATTATGAGGATTCAGATTCAGAGGATTCCAAACATCAGAATAGTTTTAAGGAGGTAGAAGCAGAGTTAGAGCTTCACATATAGGAGGCACGCCTATCTAGCATTCAGTCGGATGAGTCATTTAGACTCCAGGGAGTTTTGGCAGGACAGAAGGTCATCACCCTTCTTGATATATGAGCCACACATAATTTTATAGATACTAGATTTGTGGAGAAGCGTGGACTCACTACTAAAGATTTTGAGGGCATTAGAGTTAAGGTAGCTGATGGTCACACTCTTAGGTGTGAGCGTATGATTAGAGACCTCCCATTGCGCTTGAACAACTATGAGTTCAAGGCTAATTATTATGTAGTGAACATGGGGGATATAGACTTAGTCTTGGGTATGAAGTGGCTTCATTCATTTGAGGAAGTTACTCTTCGTCTCAAGGACATGGAAGTTCACTTTGATGTTGATGGAAAGACACATATTCTTAAGGCAATACAGGGTAGCAGCTTCAAATATATGTTTTTTCATCGGATGGAGAGGCTCATACGACATGACATGATTGAGTGCACTATCGAGTGCACATTGGCACCAATACAAGAGAGACATGTGGTGAGTTCAGTTCAGGAGTTAGCACGTGTGGTAGAGTCTCAGCTTTCTTTTATAGGTAGGTCACATGTTGATGACGATATGCATACAGGAGACAGAGGTGATGTGACGCCATTGGATGAGAGTGGTGGTGGATAGGGCCTGGAGTTTGTGTTGGTTGATAGCACTATAGATTGAGACTTCATTTGGGATCCAGGTGGATTGATTGGTCTATCATTCAGTGATTGCTTGAGGGCAAGCAATTTTAGGTTGGGCAGATTGTCATGTCCCCTTTTTAGTTGACATGTGCAGAGTAGATGATTAGCCTATTATGCGACCCTCGTAAGCTGATTAGATGGATAGAGGGTCTTGATGGAGCTGGGCTTGGCTTTCGTTTGGGCTCTTTCGGACATGAATTAAGGGAGATATTAATATTTGATTGATTTAATCAAATATTAATTATTTGGTCCAATTTTCATTAATTATTAATTATTAATTAATTATTAATTATTAATTAATTATTAATTATTAATTATTGGGTCTAATTTTAGGATCCTAATTCTAATTTAAGAATTGGTCTAATTTTAAGACCCTAGTTCTAATTTAAGGAAGCCCTAAATCTAATTTAAGGGAATCTAATTTTAGCAAGCACACCTTTGGAGGGGCATAAGGATCTCTCATGGGAGAGAGTTTGTATTCATGATTATTATTGATATTGATTCTTGTTAAGAAATTCTTCTGTGAAGACTGAGCCAAGGGTTCCAGGATTCCATTTGCATTGAAGAACGTCAACTCTTCATTGTGTGCGATTCAGAGGTTGTAAGAGATCAGCCGATCTATTGCCAAATTGAGAGATAACTTCATACAAAAGTTATCACAGGTGTTTACAAGTTTGAGAGATAACTTCACATAGAAGCTATCACAAGGGTTTACAGGTATTTCATTATTTTGGGTTTTGATTCAAGAATTATCCAGATATAGATCTTTTGTATTAGCCCATAATTCTATAGATCAGGATCAAGCATATAGGTTGTGTGATATTAGCATCCGTATGACTTCCATACAGATCTGTGAAAATCCATATGCATCAATAGAAAGTTCAGGCACCGACATCGGTGAACAGAGACCTACAGAGACCGACATCGGTCGACATATCACCGACATTGGCAAGTTAACGACTACATCTCGACCGACGATGGTAGTATAACCAACGTCGGTGATTGTGTTTTTTACATAGCAGGCCGAGACATACCAGATTCTGATTTCTTTCCCATTTTGTGGAATATTCAGGCTATTAAGGCTGTACTTTCAATATTCTTTGTACACTTGATAGAGGACCTCTATTGTAAGCTTATGAGCAAATAAATAAGAATTTATACTGTGATTTATTTATCTATTTGAAGATATTTTTCAGAAATTTAGATAAGCAATTCAGAGCTTTTGTTTTGATATTCGAAGGGATATTACAGTGGTATCAGAGCTTTATATTTCTATATATCAGATTTGTGTAGAGACAAAAAGGAGCCCCTAAGTAAGGGACATTACACCATGGTTGGCCATATATAACCAACATTTCTAGGGGGATTTAAGGAAATATCCACACACACACACACACACACACACACACACACACACACACACACACACACACACACACACACACACAGATACTCATTTCCAATAATTTATAAGAATATAAGTGATGAAGAATAAGTGTGAATGAACATTTGCTTATTGACTATTCTACTTGAGGAATAAACCTTAGAGTTCCATACTTTGTTTGAAGATACAAATCTTGTTTTATGGATAAGTCTTTTAGATGCATAGATAGGTTGTGTAGCTTATAGCTGATTTATCTTTTTTATCCTTACATATCACAATAATATCTTATTAATCACCTTGGCCAAGGGAGAGATTAAGGCTCGATGGGTTCATCTTCAAAGGTAAGTATTCCTATCTTTATTTCTCCTTTGTAAGAATAGATAGATAATGTAGTTTTGCTTCTTTCTTCCATACATTAGGATTCTATATACATTGGCATGAGTATATGTCTTCAATGCATGTTTATTTTAGTTATTTTTTTTGTTTCAAACCCCAACTTTATTCCATAATCTTTGGTGTGCATAAGATTAGATTTACTTTATTATTTATAGACTTACATGAAATATTAAACCTTAGGACTCTTTTAGGGTTGTTGATTGATTGTGTTAGACTATAGGATTTGAAACCCTACCTCACATGATGTATTTTGATAAGTGATCCCTTAATTGGGTCCATAAGATCCCCATATTGTTCATGATCCCTCTTAACAAATGTATTCCTAATCTGAAGTGTAGGTATGTTCTATCTTCTCTAAGCCAAGATCGATTTATAGATATGATGTATTTTTGATTGAATACATTATGATTAACATGACATGAAACTTACCCTTGAAATATTTTTTTCACTTTATTTCATTATTTTTTATCATATATCTATCATACTAGATCGACTCTATTGACCTAGTTTTATACTCTATGCATAAGTTTTCAAGATCAGGCAATTGGATCGACTCAGATGACCTAGTATAAGTTTCTAGACTTATAGTTTATACTAATAGATTTATCCAATCAACACTATGCACTTTTAGGCATCCATATTTAGCTACCAAGTCAATCCAATCAACCTTGTACATTCTAAGCACTCAACAACAAGATTATGTAAAGTTTGATCGACTTAGTTATCAAAGTTTTCAAGCATATTCCAAGGTTATTGATTAATAATCTTCATTCTCAGCACTATGATCTACCAAAGTTCCTTTTTATCTCTATGTCTCTTTATTTTCTATTTTTCTATTCATAGTTTGCAATATTCAAAATTTCTCCTACATAGTCAACTATATCAACCCTATCGACTTAGTTCTATGTTCTATGTGTTGTTTGAATAATTAGGTTGACCTTGGTTGACATTATTCATTTTTAGACCTTGCTTATATAGTATAGGTTCACCCCTATCAACCTTTTTCTATATTTTTTTCATATGGTGTCAACATTATACCTTGTTTCAAGTTGAAATTAATATCTACATGCTAGTAATTAGTTCACACCTTTCTTTTCTTGTTACTTGAATGCTTAGAATAGTTCACATAGTCTAATTAGGAAATTTTTAATTAATTTTTTAGTTTTAATATTTTCTATCTTATGTAAACACATACAAATCACTTAATCTAAACAAGCACTTTAAAATTTGTCTACCTAAGGCTAACCTACCTAGATTTCATCACGAAGGAGAAAGTTGACTCGATACTCTATCAAAGTATAAAGTGTGGTTAATGGTATATTATAGATAAGAACCTAACATCCTTATCACTATAGTATGTTAAATAGGGGGTAGGCCCCAATACCAAGCTTGTATCATTACCACTACAATGTTTTTCATCCCAAACTACCTAAAACCATCCTTAGATTGTTATGTAGTTACTTGATTTACATCTAACTTCCCATCACATTTAAAATCATTTCTTAATAATCTAATAAAATATATTAGGTTGACCAATTAGTTATCTCTTTACTTTACAAGTTGATTGCTTACTAATTGCTCAATTGTGTGTGAAAAACTAACATTAAACAACATTAGTGCAAGGTTTTATATTGTGTGATTCAATTGGATTGGCTAGCATTGATCCAATTGACTATTTTTTCCCTTCAATTCTTACTATCTTAGATTGACTACAAAAATTATCTTTTTTTAGTTCTTAACTTGTTACAAAATTTATTTTATTTCCTATATGTTATAATAGGTCAACCCTATATCTTTTTTTAGCCTCTATGCATTGTACTTAATCAATCTAGTTGATAATTTATTATCTACAACCCCTTTTACCTCTTTTTATATCTCCTATGCACTGTACTAGATTAGCCAAATCAACCCTATATAGTTTTATAGTCCCTAATTTTGTGCTAAGTTGACCCAATTGACCCTATCCTATTTTAGTCACTTATTGGTTCTTCTCTTTCTCATCTCTCTTTCTTTCCATTCATCATGAAATTTTTGTTTGATAGTGACATTGATTTTCAGTCAACAAACATGGTGAATCTTACCAATCCTCATAGGGTCTACCATAGACAGAGTAGGGATCCTCTCTTGGATGCTAGTAATGTTCATATTTACACTCAAAAAATTAAATATGGGACCCCTCCTAATAACTCTTCCCAACATAATCTTATTTTATCATTAGAATACCAACTCAAATTAGAGTATACCCCTGAAATGCTCTTCTTTATATCTAAATTTTCTCAACATCAAGGAAAAGATCTTTATACCATTTACAATCTTATGATTAGTGGTCAAGTTGAAAATCCTCATTCACCTAATCCTACATTCTCAACTAGATTTAGGGGTACCATTTTATTTGATTCTCAACATCTCCCTTCAATTATGACCCCTTCTCATACCATGACCTCTTCTTCTCTAACTTTTTCCACCTCCATAGCTAGTATATCAACTAACATGGCAGGTTATACATCTAGTGGGCCTCTCTTAATATCCACTATCCTTAATCCATCTACTACTAATTTTTTTCTACCTATGGAAATCATACTTCTAGTGATTCTTCCTCTCAACCATTTAGTAGTCCATCTTTTGCTACACAAGAAAATTTTTCCACTAGTGCATCACAATCTCATAATTCTTCTCAAGATCCTATCAATACCAATAGTTGTACCCAAGCCACTAATACTAACACTAATGCCAACCTTAATGATTATACTAATTCTAATCAGAAACATCAAATTTTTTTGCAAACTCTCAATCAAATTAATGCATTTCAATCTATTAACATAAATCAAATGAATACTTTTCAAGCTCATAACATAAATCAAATGATGAGAATGCAAAACCAACTTCTTCACCTTCAATCTCATTTGCAACCAATGGCTTGGGGCACACATAACTAAAATATTCCCCCTCTTCCTCTTTGATATTCTCAAGTCAATATCATTCCTCAACCTCCTTTAATCAACAAAACCATCAAACATCTACAAAATGAGCCTCTTACTACTCAAATTACTAACAATGACATAGGAGGTATAACACCTACAATTTATTATAATGGATAAAATGATCCTACCCTTTATCATAAGACATTTGGAAATATTTATAAAGATTGGGTTAAATTAAACACCTTTGTTGATACCAAGTTCCTTGCCAAAAACCTCATAGGTGATGCCTTATATTGGTACAATCAACTTAGACCACATTTGCTTACTAGTTTGGAGGACTTAGTGAATGATTTCATTCAATAATTCCAAACTAGTTATCTTCCTAAAAAAAACTTGGGCCCATTTCATAAATTTAAAAAAAAATGAAAATGAAACCACTAATGCCTTTGTTGAAATATGAAATAATTTTTCAAACAAATGTGAACATAACATGGTTTATGACAATCTTTTCCATCTCTTTACCAATACCCTTTCTCCTAAATTATAATATCTAATCTACATTCTCTTTCCACATACCTTAGAGGAGGCTATTGACCAAGCTAAATGAAAAGATTTACTTATTCATAAATTTGAGCCACCCCAACCTTATGTGGGTCCTCATCTCTTACTAAGGAACAAAAACCACAATATTACTAATGATGGCATTATATATTCTTATGACACCATTCATAATATTCAAGTTATCATTCCTACCCCTTATTAGGAACCAAATCCCACTTCTAAACAAAATATTAATCCTAATTTATCTTCACCAAATAACATCAACATTCACAAAACTCTATCCTCAACTAAATTACTTGAGCATCTACTTAGGCCTCTTCCATAATAGCTTGAACTTAGTCATCCTATAAAATCCTAGTATGATCATAACAAGTTTTGTTGGTTTCATACTAGTTGGGATAATTCTCATGAGACTTTTAGATAACTTTTTAATTTATCTATGTACTTTCTTCTTAGACCTAATTTTGATCACAATTCCTTCATTCACAAGCATCAACAAGATTATGAAATTACTTTCAAATATTTTAAAATACATGACAAAACTCAAGCCTTAAATCAAGAAAATGCTCATTTAGATATCTATAAGGACCCTCTTCCTAATCACCAATTTATTCAAGACACCCAAGATAATCCCACCCCTTCCACCAACAATGTATAAAGTCTTATTGAATGAACTTCTAAAGAGAATGTGGGTAGCATGACTAATATGTGAAGGGTGGTTGCTTTCATTGTTTCCTAACCTATATACACTCCATCTATAATATATCATATTATCCAAGATTCTTCTCTATCTCATTTAAATGAGTTGGGTCAAGATGGAATTATTACTTTTGACAATCCAATTTATGATTCTCCCTTGGATAACTTTTCCCATTATATTTCTACCATTCTTCCATCATCTTCCAATACTAATGATAATCAAGATTCTAATAACACTTCTTCCAATTCTCAAAACTAGCTTAACTCAACTACTTCATAATCACAACATGATTTACAACCTTGTTATAAACCTTCTTCTTCTTATCAATGAAACTTTCAATGCACTTTGTCTCCTCCTTTATAGGACCTCCTTAATCATTATGCATCTATATATAACAACCTTATTATGGGAAATGATGAGTGGGATCCCATTTTAGATCTCACTAATCTCCCATCCCAAATTATATTCCTTTATCTCATGAGGACTTATCCCCATCATAGAAACCATCTTATGAAAGTAATATTTGAGATGAATGTTCCTCATCCCCCTCTAGCAAGATGGGACATAACTTTATCTGGTTTCAAAGATAGTACATTAAATTTTTTGAAGAGATGTCTATCAATGTTGATGAAATTATAAACACTTCTCTTTCCTTAAAATTTCCCATATTTTTTATTATTCTCATCGAGATTCTAATTAATGAAGATGATCCTCCTTTATTTATTAGAATCCAAATAGACAATATCCAAGTTACGTGTGCATTGATTGATGATGGTTTTGGCATGTGTGTTTCTTCTCTCAACTTTATTTAGACCCTTGGATATTTAGAATGTAATCTCAAGTATAGATGTAGTACCTACCAAGGATAGGATATAATCAAAATTCCTCCTCTAGGTTGTTTATGGCTTCCCATTACTATCCCTTATGTCACCATCCATGTGAAGGTGATGATATTTAACTTCCCCTTTGTTATAACATATTTTTTGGTAGGCCATGGACTCACCACATGAGATTTATTTCTTCTTACACCTACCAATGCATTAAATTACCTCATAATGGAGCCATTTATAGGATTCAAGGTAACACTAACCCTTAAAATTTCAAAAAATTCCAAGAATGCGGTGTCTTCAATATTCCTACTCTTGAGCCTTTGCCAAGCATTCCATTCTGTGAGTCTAAATGTCTCAACTTTCAAATTAATTTAACTTAAGGTTACAGTGGCAATCCTAAGCTCATTGGTAACATTCCTCCTAATCTCTTAGATTTTGATGATGATGAGCCCAATGAGATTAACCTAGAGATCAAAACTTCTAATCTCTCACCTCATCTTCTCTCTCAACTTCATCTTTCCTTAAAACCTTGAACTTGTAAGCCTCCTTGAGATGATGCTCCTATAGTCTTGACCAAGACTATACATTCTATTCACCATAATTCATTAGATGATAAGGTCATCCCTACTTGTATCATTGACCTTCATACCATAGATTATGATGATGGATATTCCTTAGATGATCCATTATTAGGTAGTCTTATACAAGCCCATGATGTCAAGATTGTCCATTATCATTCTTTTTTACTTGAGTCTTTTCATGCATCTCATCATTTTACTTCACTTATAGTTCTTAATTTTTTTATTTTACCCCTTTATCATAGGGTGGAGATGGTGCTGACACCTCCAATATTTGAGGAGTCATGTAAAACTATGATCATGGATCATGCTATGATTAGGTCTTTGCATTTTTATAGGTACCTTGACCCTCATAGCTAGTTTACCCTTAAGGTTAGTACAACTCTCTTTATACTTTTTGTCAATCCTACCCCTCCCTCAATAGAGCCCTGTATTAGAATCTTCTCCTTATCCTACTATAGTTGATCCCATTCTTGTGCTTTCTATAGTTGAACCTATTTTTGTTCCTACTTTTGATGAGGCTACCCTTGTTTTTGATTCTATTACTCCTTATATTGAGCCTAGTTCTATTCTTTCCTCATCATCACCCTCCTTTGGTGATGATTTTATTTAATTACCTAAGATGGCTCCTATGCCCACCAAATTGGTTGATGAGTGTTCTTTGGCTTCTTCCACTCCTATTTCACCCCCTTTCATGAATTTTTCTACTAAAACCACTCCTAACCATATATGTTGCTTCCATGGGACAAATAATCATTCTTCCACCCATTATTATAGGTTTTGATAATATATTAATACATTATGTCCTTCCCTATCATCAAACAAAGCCATATCTCCCTTGAAGGTAATTCCTAAATATCTAGCCATGTATGGTGAGTTATATTGTCTTTGTCATCTATGCAGCACCCATTATACTGATCATTATAGCATCCTTCAACAACATCGTAATAATCACCTTGTTTCTATTCTTACCTTATAGCACTCCTCCCATAGGTCATTCCTACAAGAAAGCTCCTCCTTCTCCCATGGCTCTACTTCCTATTGTTCCAACACCTCATGTGGTCCTTTCACCATCTTATGTGCCTCCACCCATGATTATTTCACCCATGGACCTTCCCCCACATATGGATCCTTCTCCAATGGTGATTCTTGTATCTCCCATAGAGCCTACTACCACACATTCTCCTAACCATCCATTGCCTAATTTTCCTCCTTAGCATGATCCTTCGATCATTCCTACTTTTTTTATGGAGGATATTAGAAAAGAAGTCTTTACCTAGTATTCATTAAATATTTATGAGACATTAGTATCAGTTCATATATATCTTCATAGAGGTTTATCTGATGTCTTAGATAATGTGTGTGGATATATTTATTAGTATTTATGAGCATATGCATGGTGATTTCATATTTTCATTTGGTTTGGACATGTTATCCAATCTTATCTTTATCTATCTATTATATCATTTGATAGTGTGTCAAATTTTTCCTTATAATATATGGTGATCTTATTTTTTGTACTATATTTTGATTATCTTATCATTTATATTTCACATGATTGTCTTTTTTTTATCATTTCTTTCTCTCTTTTGCTTGAGTTTTTTCAAAAATATTTTCTTTCCTCTTCATTATTGTTTGATTTCTTATCTCCATTTCCATGGGTAATTAAAATTATGACTTGGTTATAAAAACCATGTTCCCTTTGGTCCTTATCTCCTTTTACCATGTGATCAGTTAACAAAAAATCCTACTCATTACTATCTCCCTACACCGGTCCACTTTTTGGATCTCCTTTTTCCTTCTTCCTTTTCCAAAAACTAAGCATATACATAGTTGAGACTTGAGATCACATGATAGTTCATTTTTGAGCCTAAGTTTCCTAATTAGTCTTTGTCTTTGGTTATTTATATTCCCTTAGATTTAACCTATAGCTCATTCATGTGTATCACTACATCTCTCATGATTGGTAATTCTAAGTCTATATAGAGGAGGAATCTTAAAAATCCATATCATTTAAATAAAAGGAAATGATACAAAAGGCAAAAACATTCTTAAAAGTCCAATCACACTAATAAATGTGATTCAAAGCACATATCCTTATTCTAGTCAAAGCTCAAACTCCACAGTTGGCCTCATGATAGAACCGAGGTCCTTTGGGGTATGGTAGGCCAGTAGATTACAAGAAGAGAATAAAAAGTATTTTATTGTTACCTACTTTCTCATGCAATTACCCAATCTTCACAATATATTGACATCTTTGTAAGGGGTTCTAAATAATTGGGAACATGTCATGGGAAAGTAGGTCCATTTTACTTTTTCTTGTACCAATCTACCTTCATGAGTTGATCTTAGTAGAACACCTATTTTCCTAAAAATATTTGTGTTTATAGTGAACAAGTTTCCTTTGTAAATAAGTGACCACTAGTCACTTAGTGTCTTCTCATGTCCTTAGTATTCCTCATGTCTCCTAAGGTCTTCTCATAAGACACCTAAGTTTTAATTTTTACATTCCCTTTTTCATTCCTTATATTATTCATATTTTTTCTTGATAAATATTGTTTTATCTACTAATCAATCCCATTGGGATTTCATTTGTGAATTTATTTATGAGACCATGGATAGGACCTGGCCGTCCTCACAAATTGCCATCTTTTCTTTCATATTACCCACATCCTTGATCACCCAATTTTTCCTATTTATTCCACCCCAGTGGTGTTATCTTTATGATTTATAGTGTAAGACCATGGATAGCACCTGACATTCATCACAAAATTTTCCTATACCCAATTCAAAAATAAAATTACATGTCAAAAATATTCTTCTACAAAAACTATGTTAAAATTTTTGATTGTTTTTAACACAATTTTTCCAAAAGAATATTTTTGAATGTATGGATGATGAAAACAAAAAATATTTAAAATTACACATGTCAAATATAAGATAATATTTAATTAATTATGAATTTATACATCATTGACATGCTTTCCATCTTGATTTAGTATGTTTTATGCTTACTTCATTTCTCTTTCATCTTTTTATCTTCTTATTTTATGAGTGCATGTAAGAATACAACCATTTATTGAATTTTTCATACTTCTTAGCTTGAATTAGTGTGATCAATTTATGACCAATATTTTGTCAATTTTTTTCTTTTATACTTCCCAACATGATTTAGTATAATTGATTGACTCAATTCATTTATTTTTATACCATTTGTACCCTTTTACATACCTTCCATTTTATTACAATATTTTTCATACTTACCAACATGAATTAGTATGATTTTACTTGTTTTAATTTGGTGCAAAAATCATTTACTTTGGTTTAAAAACAAATCCATTTTTACCATCTTTTTTTACCATTTTTTGGTTCTTTATACTTAGTCATTTTCTTGTTATTACACATTTCCCAACTTGAAATAGTCTGTAATACATTTGCTTGATTGGTTATATTTTACCAAGTCCTTTTTGTCTGTTTCATTTTTACCATGCATGTGTTTTTCATAATGCTAGAAAAGAAACCATATCTCATATATTTTCTATAGTATATACAAAAAATCTAAAATATATGTGCTAGAAATAAATATATCTAAAAGATCCATAGCCTCAACTATAATGAACAACCATAATAAATGATAATGATAAAATACACAACCAACAATAATATGCTAAAATGATCCATATATATTTATATAATGAATTCGATACAATAAATATAACAATATACGATGCTCTAGATCTATGGCTAGGCTCCATCCTATCTATCTCATGGCCTAGCTATGCCACCTTTTGAGGCTTTAATCTGACTCTTCTAAATATAATGCTATAAAGAGGTCATCTAGGATCTTAGTCCCTCTACCTGTCCTTGTCCATGTACTACCTACACCTATGACTGTGTCATATGGGTCTATATCTCTATCATCTATATCATTATGGCTAGATACATAGTTCTTGCTTTAGCTAGGGCCTACCATGTCCACATTTCACCTTCACCCATCTCTATTAGTGGTTGTATCTTTTCTCTCTATGCCTTTAACTACCTCACTACCTCCCCATCTAGTCTAAACCAACTCACTTGAGTTGGGGCAAATGATACACTAGGATCTTCCAATGTAGTAGGATAATATGGCTATAGAGTCTCATCTATGATGTGATGGAGTGATCCTCTCACTAGGGACCCCCATCTCTCCTCTACATCTTTATCTATAGTTTAAAAATCACACTAGATGGATGTTAGATCATTTTTATATCTCAAAATATCTATCTATCACTACTTCCAAACAAAAAATTAAATTTATAATTTAACCATCTTTTCTTACCTATCTATGTCCTATCTACTATGGTCTTAGCATCTATGCAATTTCATAGCATAATCTCCCCATCTGTGTAGCCTCATAATACTTCCTCTATAGGCTATCACCTCAAGTCAAATCCCTTAGTCATGGCTCACATATATCTCATCTTACACCTGAGTGGTCTCTCTATCATCCATCCCTCCTCTAGCTCCTCTACTAGCTCATTAAGGATGACATCATTCTTTGTTATCTCATGCTACCTCCATCACCATCATGTACTCAATATTCATAGATCCTCCTAATATAGAACTATTAGTGGTACATTTGGTATCTCTACTTTCACCTCCATATCCTCCTGCTCTACTCCCCATCATGTTTAACCAGTCTATTGTCACTCATAATATGGTCTAAGTGTCAATCTCACTATCAGTGATCTTATTCCTTTCCTCCCATATAGTTCTCTCACATGTTGAGATGACTACTTGAGCATCAATATTGATATTAATAAATGAGGGAAGCATATATGTCTTAGCACCCATGCCATTAGATGTGGCTTTTCCCACCACGTATAGTGTCTAATCACATATGTCCTCATTATTACTAGTGCAACTATGTACTAGCTTTCCCATGTAGTCATTATGCCTCCATATGGATACCACACTATGTTTATAAATCTCACTAACTACAGTGCTAGCATATGGGGCATGGCTTGTGCTACTTGGTCCTCTCTCCATCTTTGTACTTGAGAGGACCTATCATCGACCACATCAAGTAACCCAACTAATCGATACATAGGAAACCTATCATAAATCTAATTTATCAAAAATATGATTAATCCCATGGTATTTTACCCTATGACCAACATCTCATATAAATAATGTATAATATGGACCTAGATGATAGATCCTAGATCATATATAACTCACTCCTCTAGCATCATCCTACTCAAGGCTACCATAAATAATGGTACCTTGCCATCTAATTTATGATTTATCACTTGTTGTGTCATAAATTCTATTAACAATTTATATATATATAGAATCTATGATGTATATACATCAATCATAATGACTCTCCATCCTCACAAAATCATCTTTGAGCCTGTAGCTCACATGGCTAAGGCTCTCCTCTCCTCTATATTTTTTGGTATCCCTATGGTCACTGATTCTCTTACTATGAGTAGCCTGAGGATGGCATGGACATCCTATTATATTATGGCCACCTCTATCACATACCCATCCACCTCTCATCTGAAGGTATTAGTTATTCACAATAACTAAGGAACATGACTAATAGATCAACATTTATGGGGATCCTACACATTTTAGCTATGCCTCCTAGATTTATGGCTACTAGTATATCCCCATATTTATATGATAATTACTCTAATTATTCTAGTAATTAGACCATATACACTAATCTCCAATACCTTCATTTCCTTTACAACCAAGAAAAAATAAAGGATGTATCAGTTCTTTCATGTCATGTATAATTATAATACATTCTTTTTACATTTTTAAATAAAAAATAAGACTAATTAATTTTAAACTTATTCATTTTTATTCATTTTACCATATTTATAGCCTAATCAATCCTTCTTTCCTTTCATTGGTCATTTTAGGCCATTATAGCCCTCTTTCAGCCTTCTACACACTTTTTTGTGCTTATTCTAATTCTTTATTTCTCTATTTTTAGCATGGTTGACTTAAAAATCTAAGTCAACCCTATTATTTTACCCTTCCTAACACTGTTTTATCATTCTAGACCTTTCAAATTAGTTGGTAAAGTGCATTAGGGTGGTATCTTGTAGAATTTATAGGGTCGACCCATACCTACTTGGTTAGAACTATGGATTTTGCCCAATTTTAGCCTACTGGGTCGATTGGGTCAACCCAGTTCATTTTACATGATGATCCCTTATATTTTCCTAATTTCTTCCTAATTACTCTAAATTCATTTCTTGTCTTGCTATTTACTACCCTTAAAACCTAATTTTGTCTCATTTTGACATCTACAAATGCTTAAAATTCAAAATTATTAAAAATACACTTAATTCATTACAAATTTCAAAAACTAATTTGAGATTCATAGTTCCATACATGTAGTACACCTATTGCTACCTCTAGAACCTCTCCCTATCTATCCTATCATATCCTTGCCATCCTAGCTTGTTTAGTCTCCAAAGCTCTTTTTCTCTCTTTCACAAGTCAAAATAACAAATGACTTATTTTTTCCCCTATTTTAAAACACTTCAAAATTCAAATTATTTAATTATTATCTAATATATTCCTTCTTTGTTTATATCCTTATTTTTACTCATCCATTTTCAAAACCATAAAATGCATTGGATTTTTAATGACGTAGAGATTTTTTTCCACTATCATATGCCTGTTTTCCAAAAAATTCAATTTTTGGCTAGTTTTTGCACTAACTTCTACAGGTTTTCCTAGTGTTTTTCACACTGGATACCTTCACTTTATCTATATTATAATTATTTAACTACAATATTAAGGTAAGTAAAGGTTTTTTTTTTTAAAAATAAATTTTGACCTTTCCTTTATCTTATTTACTACTTACTGCACTTTACATAGAATCAATGTTATGTGTTATCATGTTCTATTTCCTACGTTTCACTCACATGACACATGATGAGCTTCAAGTGGGGAATATATATACACATAATATTTTCAAAATTTTATTCATTATTGACACTTTTTATCTTGTAGGAACCTATCAAGTTGCAATCTCTCTGAGTTCATGCTTTAAGGGGTACATCAAGAAAGGGGTGAGCAAACCACCAGTGCTTCGTAAGATTATTGTCCCTTTTCCCACTTGACATCTACACACTCATCTCCTAAAAACAAATAACCCTAATCTTATTATTCTTATCCTTACCCAATCTAGTCATTTTCCTCTTTCCATCTTCTTTTTCTTGCCTTAATTCCCTTTTGGACTATCAGTTGTACTAGGTCAACCATGGTCAGCCCTATACAATTTAGCAGTATTTTTCACTTTTTGGGTTTGTTAGCCTTTTAGCCAACCTAGCTCAAACCTAGAGAATTATCCTCAAAGATATACAAGGTCGATCATGAGTGACCCTATATAGTCTACATTTTTAACAGGATTTAAGGTAAGATCAACCTATTTATACAAGTTCATTTCCAACCATTTATAAGAAGATAAGAAAAGAAGAATAAGTGAAAAAAAATGTGTTTATTGACCATTCTATTTGAGTAATAAATCTTAGGGTTCTATACTTTATTTGGAGATATATATCTTGTATTATGAATAAGTATTTTCGATGCATAGATAGGTTATATAGCCTAGAGCTTATTTGTCTTTGTTATCCTTACATACCACACTAATATCTTATGAAGCACCTTAGCCAAGGGAGAGATTGAGGCTCTACAGGTTCATCTTCAAAGGTAAGTATTCCTAACTTTGTTTCTCCTTTGTAAGAGTAGATAGATAATGTAGTTATGTTTATTTCTTCCTTGCACTAGGATTTCATAGACATTAACATGAGTATATGTATTTTATGTATGCTTAGTCTAGTTATTTGTTTTGTTTCTAACCCCCACTTTATGCCACAAAATTTGGTGTGCACTAGATTATATTTACTTTATTTTTTATTAGACTTAAGTGAAGTATCAAACATTAGGACTCTTTTAGGGTTGTTTTGTTATTGTGTTATACTATAGGCTTCAGAACCCTACCTCACATGGTGTATTGTGACAAGTGATCCCCTAATTAGGTCTAACAAATCCCCATAGTGGTCATGTTCCCACTTAGCAAATGTATTCCTAATTAAAAGTGTAGGTATACTCTATCTTTTCTACGTGAAGATAAATTTATAGACATGATGCATTTTTTATTGCATATAGTAAAATTTAAAATCTAGCATATGATACTAATGAAATAAATTTGATTAATACACATCAAAATTGAATGGAATTTTAGATATTATTTTAAAACACCTTTTAAATAAAATTATTATAACCACGTAAACCTTAAAATTAAGTTTACATTTAAATATGATTAAAATAAAATATTTTACCTTTATATAATATAAAATTACCAATTTTATTTGTGTTTTAATTAATTAAGAATAAGATAATAATTTTCATTCTATTTTATTCAAAAAAGATTTAAGAAGCGGTCCATTGTACAACCTTATTATTAGAATATTGATCCTATCTTGTGTGAAATGGGATTAATTGATTGTGTATAATGGGAATAATTTATATTTTAGAGTGGGCATGAGATTTACAACATTGTACATTATAACTAGATGATACTCCATTTAAAACAATACTATCCATTCAAAACAAGACATGGGATTTTAAGAAGAATATAAATGTATACCATCAATTCAAAACAAGACGGGAATATTGATCATATCTTGTATTATGGAATAATGATGTGAAATTTAATTCTCATTAATACACCATTAAATCAAGTCTATCATATATGTCTATATCATGCTCCGTCAATTCAATTTATTAATAACATATCCATTATTATAATTCATTGTTAAGATGTAATATAATAATACAAATTTAATATCAAAACACTCATGTTGTCATCCTACATATATATTTCTAGTCTGATTCTTTATGAAATCCTAGGAATTATAAAATAATGTTGCATAATTTAATTCTTATTAATACATATGTGCATTTTAATAAATTCAAGTATATATGTCTATATCATGCTCAATTTGATATATTAATTTTTTTTATTAATGGTAAATAGGGTTTTTTGAATAGGGACCCCAACCTATATAAGAAACAAAAAATAAGGCCTAATAAATCCTAGATAATCATAATAGTCTACTACCAAAACAAGAAATTATAGAAGAGAGGAAAGACCACATAAAAATGGAATAAAAATAGCTAAGACCTTTGGCTATGAATGACATATTTCTAGTTGCTATACATTTTATCTAGCTCCATGTCAAGCCTTTGATGCACTCAAGACTACCCCACCTCCTTATTGCATTCAATATATTTATATCTCTCATCCTTTTACTTCTCTTCATTCAAAAAAATCCTAAGAGAATCTATAATGGTTAGGTTGTGCTTCTTAGAAGCTTTGCTTACATCAATGAGAGAATTGATATTGTTATTCGACTCCTTATTTTCCTTGGAAATGATTTTTAAATAATCCTTCATGGATAATTTTTCCCTCATAAACCACCTTATAATATACTTGTGGAGATCCATCTGTTCTAAAAAAATTTCCAACTTACTTTCACTCTTAAAATTATCAACTTTATCAAACTCATCATTATGGCTTTTCTTACCTGAAGTAGATATCCCTAACTGATGTGGGTTATCATTTATTCTATCTCTATCCTTACATTTCCCCTATTTATTTACTTCTATATTCAACATGGCTAAAAGTGACTTGACCATTTGAGGTCCCTCCATAGCTCAATCCTTGACATCAACTTTATTTTCTAAATGATTGACCTTAGTTTGAATTACACCCTCAATTTTCCAACCTTTAGTAGACCCCTACCTCCTACCTCTTAAAACACTTTTGATCTTGTGTTTAATTCCATTCAACCAAAAGTACCTATTTATTTGGATAGGTAAACAACTTAGCCTCTGATTTAAAATATATGTATATCATAAAAATAACCACCTGATGTAGGGATTGTTTCTTCTTTTCATTTTAACATATAAACTCATCTCTATTATTATAATTTGTTGATAAGATAAAATACAATACAAAATATCAATAGACACATCCCATATTGTGAAAATACATTTTTGGTCCAATTCTCCATGGGATGCCGCTAGGTACAATTGATACTATGAATGACATATGTACTTTTTTGATCTTGTGGTACCATCATAAGGTTTCATGGTATATTTTTATTTTAAATACTCCAATCAGTGTTACAAAAAATTATTAATATCTTAAGAATAATGGGTATGTGCCCATCTACACAAGGTAAGAATATTATATTTTTTATAAGAGGCAAATATTCTTATCTTGATGTCATGTATAATATTTTACACAAGTATAATAATAATATTATAAGTTGTTAAAATGTGTATGTTCATATTATTATTTATCTTGTTCAGAACCCATTCTACACAAGATAATAATATTATCAACTATAAAATATCATTATCTTGTGTAGAATGGGATAATTGATAATACTATTTATCTTTATCTTGTGTAGAATAATATTAATAATTTTGATTGAATATTAGTTAGAATTTGGATGTTCATATTATTATCATCTTATTTATAATTTGAATGCATCCATTCTACACAAAATTTGAATATTATCAACTATAAAATATATTGATCTTGTGTATAATGTGATTGATTGATAAAATTATTAATATCTTGTGTAAAACCAGGCACATGTCCATTTTCAAAAAGGTATAAAATATCATCTCCATTATTAAAATTAATTATTAAGATTGTTTTAACCAAATATTTCACCTTAGAGGAGGGTGTTCAAGCCTCATCCAAATTTGGGTAATATGGTAATAATTCTAGGTATGTGGATTTACCTATTGCAAACGTAGAACTCTAGGTTTAAGGGCTAGCTCCTTGAATATACCTTGAAGTTTTTATCACCTAACTAGCCAATTTATTTTGGGAAAAGGGATAGAAATTTTCATGAAAATAAACTACTCTAAGGGGGTGATACACCATAAGTATTTATACAATACCATCATACTTATTTCACTAATAAACAAGGCTTACAACACTAGTCTAAAAGTCCTAATATGTACTAGCATTAGTATTTCTATATGAAGGTGACATGCATGAAGAATATCCAAGGTAAGTGAAACCATAGACTAGTTGCAGATAATAAGGCTCATTGTACACTTGAGAACATATCCATACACTTAAAAACAATTCATATGGCCTTCTATAGTAAATTCACTTGCATCAAACATGGAAGGATTGAGAGAAAGAAAGGATAGATATATATCTCTTAAATATTCATAATGAATCTCTTCACACACTTTGAAAAGATGAGATATGAACTCAAACCATATTACATTTGTTTTTCTAATCCAAATTACAATGTCAAAACTAGTAGAGCTTTGCCATACATGGTGTGGTATTAGTCTAAAGGAGCCAAAATGGCTACTACTTATAGAATTTGAGAGAGAAGAGAAGATAAATAAGTCCAAGAGTCACTAGGACATGTGTCATGCTAAGAAAATGAGTTACACATGTAGGAGAGAGGAATATGAAATAGACCATGCAAGGTCTACTTGGATAAATGTCCCTCAAAACATGAAACTCCTAAAATGTGGTGTAGGATTCCTCATTTGTTTTCAAAGAAATTGTCTTCATCATTTGATCTCCTTGGAATGCTATAAAATAAACTCAAGATAGATGTGATGATTTCCCTAAGAGTGAGGTGTTTTATAAATTATCCAACATGCATTAGAGGTATCCCTAATCATAAGGATTATTTTAAACATGAGTTATCACTTCCTATAGTCCAAATAACTCCTCTTTCATAAGGTTGCCTTCAATTTTACAATATGATCCATACAGAGGAGTGTATGACACCTTTTAGTACCCCTCATAGACTTAGATTATCAAATGGACCTTAAAAGGTCTTCCACTTAGATATTTCACCTTCCCACTTGCTTGTTCACTTTGCAAGTTTGGACTAGTTGAGATGGAGGTACTTGTAGAAGCACTTGTGTGTTTTCCTAGAGAAATAAATGTATATTATAGGCTATATTAGGTTTAAATATACCCCCTAAGTTATTTTCATCTATTAAAAACCTTCCATACCTGTACAACACAAAAAAATCAAATAAACCAATTTTGTGCCCTATTTGTATAAGTAAGGTGAGAGTCAAATTAATGGGAAGGAGATATTGAGAGTCCTCTATAATCTCAAAGTCATTTAATAGTCAAAATCTCCTTCTTATGTGCCTTTATTACTTCATCTTCTCCATCAAGTCAAGAATATGGGTTTTGGAGGGTTTGGAGATGTTTTAACCCTTAAGGATTGTTCATGAAGGTCTGATGTCCAATTATCCAAAAAAATTCACTAAAACCTCTTTCAAGACCCTCTCTAACATATCTAAAATTCTTAGACTCCATGCTAAGCCTCCATGAACATATGAGCTTTTAAACATGTCTTTTCAAGTTCTTTCCTACATTTTACATACCATGTTAGGATTTTAAGCCAAGAAATGACCTTATCATTTATTTATCTACATGATAAAGGATTAAAAACACATTATTACTCCCCATTAAGGTCTTCCAAGTCTCTAAAAAGTTTAAATAGTTCTATAAGTGATAGTTGACCTCCTTTAAACATTAAGCCTAGACTAAGCCTAACATGAGTTAACTATGTCTTTGTGAGTATAGGCCATTATTCTCATCTTACAAAACATGTGAGGGTTTTTTCATAATTTTACATGTCCAACCCAAATTTATATAAGCTTCTTCAAGGATTACACAATCTTAGGTCATCTTTTTGTCCTTTATTTCATAACCCTGTAGGATTTGTATCTTTAGGGAGTACCCTCTATCTGAGATAGAATAGAGGGAATCTCCCATATTACCTCATACTAAAAGATAATTTTAAGGGATTTAATAAATTTTGGGTAACCTATATGTAAATTTTCAAGTTTTTTTGATACATCTAACACCTTCAAAGACTTCAAAACCCAAGACATACTTTTGAGAAAGTTAATTGTGTGTAGGCCTTATGGATGTGATTGTAGGTTGTCTTGAAATCCTCTTCTTTATCTTGTTCCATGATAAGAGAATGTCATGGAATTTCCACTGTCACTATGGATTATTTTATACATGTTGATAGCAGACCCTCATCAAACCTTGCATTGTTCACCTCTAACCTTGATTGGTCTAGACTGTAGATTGATTAACTGTGTTTTCTTATCTTGAAATAGGTGCTTATAGGTGGTATTGCATGGTTTATGCCTTATTATATTGACTCACTATGACATTTATGTCTACAGTGAATTTTGAAAACCATTTGGACTTGTTCAATCTTTGTTCATGCTATTCCAACCCTTAGATAGTCATGATTTTAGGTCACTGTATACACAGTCAACTATAATTGACCCTATTGAGTCAAAAGTGATCTTGTAGGTGATATATTAACTTATTTTAACCTATGTTTAAAATATTTTAATCCTTTTATAATTCTTTATAATAATTTATAAACTCCAATTTCCAAGTCCTCATGCTTTGTAGGCCTAGTAGTTCTCTAAGGTATATGCCATGGCTAATGAGTACCTATTTTCAAGCTGTAAGTGTATATTCTAAGGACAAGGCACTTGTAGGTGATGTTTTAAGTCTATAGCCTACTCTTCAACCCCTTATTTATGACATTTATGCTTTTCCAACTCAATGATACTACTCAAACATGAATATATGCCTCCATATTTCAACTTTGGGTTGTGAAAGCACTTGAGAGCTCAATACCTATAGAAATCACTAAATATTTGTAGTGAATAAATGTATAGCTTGGAGGTCTCTAAAAACCATGTTATTATAGTCAAGAACTCATTTTTTGTTGTGAGGTCCTACCACTAGGTTAGGGATACAAGATAGATGCACTTGGATTCCTCAAGACTCCCTACAACATTGCTATTTATCATCACCAAAAGTGCATAGGGCTCTATTTTGGAGATTTTAGGGAACTTGTCCCTGAACCCAAATTATCTTCTCTTGAAGTGATTTATTCCAACCTACCTACCACTTTTGGCCTCAAACATGACTATCATAGTGTTAGCCAACTCCACAAACCTAAGAAACATTTCAAATCATATAAAATATCTCCATATAACATCTTCAAACCTCTGTGTAGGCCACATGTAGGTGGACATTGTAGTATATAGGTAGTGGGTATGAACATGAATAATGTATATGATGTATGGTTCTTCCAATAATTCATACCCCCTTCCAAGTTACTAAAATTAATTCTTATAACCTGAAGGAATTTGAAACAAGATTTAATACTCCCATGTCAATGTTATCAGCCCCATGTAGGTGTTGATATAGTTACAATTAAGGTAGTGAATGTGGATATGGGTAGTGTATATATAAACCATTTCACCTCCTTTAAACAATTCCTTCCAACCATAATGGAATAAACACCAAAAAAAATCTCCTTTTCAATGTTATTAGTCTTCTCTATAGCACTTGTAGGTGCTCATTGATAGAGTATGATTGTGTGTGTAGAGGTATTGGTCATCATAGTTTGCATACATCACTTGAAACCATTTACTCATGATTGGTTTGATTGTTAATGATAAAATAAAGTGATAAACCTCAATATAAACTTCATTACAGCTGCATTAACATGATAAAAACCTCCATACATGTGATTCAACATGACTTTGAATGAACACTTGCAAGAAACTTGACTGTGGTGGAGGTTGACTATAACTCCATGAATTTTGATCATTGAGATTAAAACCTGGAACTAAGGATATGAATTTAATGACATGAGAGAAATTTGATATATCTTATAATCCTCATACAAAGCCATTAAAAGGATATGGAATATTTGTAAATGATGTAAACCTGCCTATAACTCCATGTGAGACTAACTTAAAATTTGAGATGTTATACTCATAAAATCAACTTCAAACATGAAACCAAAGTTGTACATCATAAGGTAAAGATGTACACATGATTTTTAATAAATATTAATAATTATATTGTATGAACTTATTTATACAAGAGGAAAATATGTAGTCTGTGGGAAATAACATATAGAAAAGACCAACCCACTTCTAAATGTTGGTTTATAAAGTAAAAGAAACCAATACTTAAAATATTTCTATGAAAATTAAGTGAATTAAGCATACTATGATCACACAAAGGCATTTGACCTATATCCTCTTCTACTATCCATACCAAGATGAAACATATTTATTAGTTATGCATGTTTAGAAGGGTGATGAAGGAGCAAAATGGGTTTTGATAATTTTAAAGAATTTTAAAGTAGATAAAAAATCAAGATGACTCCATGAAAGTTGAAGAGCCACTAGATAATCTTAAAACACATTCCACCTTCCTTTAGAGGCTGTATAACTTCCAAAACTACCCAAATTACCACTTTTCTTCTTATTTTAATAGAGTACCTACAAGTTTTAGTTAGGGACTAACATTCCTGAACTATATCTTACACATACATTCTAATAAATACTTTGGAAAACTTTTATTTCTTGGAAAACTATACCATTTTCATTTATGGCTCTAAAATGACCCTTTAAGTAACATAAGAAACTTAGGAAGGAAAATAATTATGACCAAGGTGATGATACATTAAATGACATCAAATAACACAATGAAACACCCTATAAGACCTTAATAGATACCTATAAAATTTTTGGACTATAGGGGGTTGGCCTATTTTGACTTGTGGTCAAAATAGTCAACATTCTTGGTGATTTCTAGGGGTAGTATGCTTGATATGCCTAAGACCAGTAGACTTTTCCTATCCATTGGGATATGGAGTCACCTATGCATAGATATGACACTAAAATTTCCTTTTAAAACACATTAAACAATAGAAAACCAACTAGAAACAACACACAAGACAAAAAATCTAAGTAAACACACACTTTTGCTTCATGAGAACTTATGGAACTGTTGGATATCGAGATTGCACCCTATCTAGAGGCATGAGTGTTCAAGTCCTACTTGTAAATTTAGATCAACATGGGACTAACCCTAGGCTATGGGTATCCTATAATGTGGTTAGACATCTAGGATTTTTAATGAGGCTATCTCCTCTAATGTATCATTTTAGCTCATTCCCACTATTAATGACCAAGGAAAAGGGGGAGAGAGATAACATGAAAAGGAAAACCTAAGTTAAATATGGTGATGCACCTTAATCATGGTTTATCCACTTTTCTCAAATTATTAAACACTAATGAAATAAGAAAAATACTATATTTAGGATTCCAAACATCTGTCATACATCAGTATTTCATAAAGGGGTTCACCAAATGATCAAAAGATTATGAAAATGATGGAGAGGTCTAATCTAAGACACTAAAAAGTCATGGTATCCACCTACAGGCTTCAAAAAAAATATGTAAAACACTAAACATGACATGCATAACAAGATGAACTAGAACTAGGTGAGATCATGACTTAACAAGGGAGAGACTTCTACCATATATACAAATTTGACATGTACACACTATACTAGAACAATGAAATCTGAGAAAAATAGTCTTGTATTCATATCAAGAGGTTACAATCTCCATCTTGGTAGAGTTTGTCATGCCCAAGCAAGGGATTAGAGGGATATAGAGATGATTAATTTTTTGGCTCAAAAGCCTTTATATATAGTAGAAAGAGAGAAAGAGTGATGGGAACATGTGTGGAAGAGTGGAGAAAGGGTCCTAGTCATGTGGTGGTAACTCATTGATTATTTTTTCAATTTTTACCTTCTTCCAATGAACTAGCCCTTTCTTACATCAATAACCTTCAAACTCCTCTTGTTATCCAAGAGATATCACTAGAAGGCAAGGGCTTGTTATTCATAGTGACCAAGTTTGTTTAAATAGAATCAATGCCCTTAACTATTTATCTAATTACCAATTCACCACCTTAAGTTTGTGTTCATGAAAATAAAATCCTCAAATCTTAAAACTAATAGTACCATGCCATGAATGATGGTTAGTACCTAATTTTTTGATGATGGAGCCATGTTGATAGATGGGACCCTTTGAATTAAACACATATATACTTCATTTTCATATTTTAGATCATAGGTTCATCTATAGGTAGAAAAATAATCTAAGATTATTGGTTTTCCTATAGTTGTCCATATTAATGAAAACATATAGACTGTATAGCTCCTTTTCAGAATCCTATTAGGTTTAAAAGACCTATTTTTCCCTGATAGAGCTCTAATGGCAATGCTTGGTCCCATTTTATCATTCAAACTATTGACATTTTATCTATATTAGGTTTAAAAGACTTATTTTATCTCTATGGAGATTTAATGGTGATGTCAAATCTTGTAATTTCCATCTTGTCTAGCTTGAATCATGCTCAACTAGGTTCATTTATATTTTCCTTGCTTGAGTCAAACAGTGTTCAACCATGATTAAGACTATTGACATATTGACCTTTTCTCACATTTTTTATCCTTCTCAATATGAATGAATATGAGTCATTGAGCTTGCCCCTTGAATTATCAATCTATTTGACCTAACACCACTTGGTAGTCCCACATTTACACTTAAGATCCATTTTCAGTTTGCCTTCCCATGTACTTATGCCATGTTGTAGTTTCTCAAGCTCCTTAACTTTTTAACTCATATCACACCATCAGATCAAGATGTATGATGCAATGTATACTATTATATATGTTGGGACCCAATATTTGAAATCTAATAGCTACCTTATGAGATTAAAGAAGACATTTTCAATCTCATTAATTGACATGTATACAACCATATTTGATGTCTATACGACTATCAAATTTAGGCTCTAATTTTTTTCTTTCTAGGTCTTAAATTGTATGTCTACATGATTATAAAATACATCCATGCACCCACTAATGACATTTTCATGACCATCACCTTTTGAACTTGAATGGTTTTTTGCCATAGTTTTATTTTCATGTTTGCCCAAATGTCTCATTCTATAGGTTCAACTTTTAATGCTCATAAATTGAGCTAGAAATCTCACATAGACATGACATTTTTAGGGTGCGATCTAGTAATGGAGAGATCCATGGTGATAAAATATTTTAGCTAATATAGTATTTTGAGGTGAATTTATAAAATTCACAAGCAAGCTATTCAATTCCTTTTTGACATGACATCTTGGTGACAATCTAGTCCTTAAAGTTTCACAATTCATCATTTGATCATTATTTCAAGGTGATTATGAATTTATTAAGGCTTTTTTTCAATCTAGTTCATTCTCTATATGTCTAAAACACATGAGAACCTACATGGTCTTCTTCATTTTAAAATATTAGACTTATTTCAAAGCCTTTGATCAAATGCTTCATGTGAACTCTACTCAGCTCTTCAAAGCTTCATATGTGGTCCAAAAATGGCTGCCATCTTTGGTAATTCATAGGAGTTACATGCCTATCTATGTAAGAGAACCTAGAATATGTTACCTTGTCCAATCCATTGGGAATGGAGTCTCATTTTTGGTCCAACACATTGACCTAGATCTAGATCTCTACCAATCTTGCTCTAAATTGTTTTGAAATAAATATAATGGACCATGCAAATAAGACAGAGTGTCCAATGCATTTATTGAAAGGGAAACTAACCTACTAAAAAAATATACATAAATATACTTAGATAAAATCATGAACCTACTTTAATATATATAATATTATATAATAATCTATAAGCGCCTCCCTCCTAGGTCAAATGGAAAACTATGAGTATCATTCAATTGTATCAAATCAAGATGAAAAATACCTTTCTTTAAATGTATCACAATTGGTGGACCAAGTAGCTTGATGGCCAATCATTTAGATGTGCTCCTCAGTAGATGGAGTGGAATGAACATATATCCAATGTAGACATACTATTTTAAGTCTTCCAAACTTGGTTTGTGTTGGATTATGGGAGCACTTGCTTGTTGTTGCTCATCACTCTTGAGAAAGTATTTATTGAATACTTCATTTGGGTTCTTGGGATCAACTACACTTTGTTTTATTGGTGGGTTAAAAAAATATGTTCTTCCACCTTGTCCTTATGTAAATCAAGATTTTGCATTCCTAGAGTAACATGTTCATAGCTTTCTGGAAGAAGGATATGTACCTTAGCCTTTTCAAATTCTTTGGTTATGGCAATGAAAAATTGCCATAACTCTTCAAACTCTTCACTAGTATGCTCATTAAATTGAATCACTTGAGCACTCAAGATGTCTCCTTCATCAACCATACTCAATATTTCATCTTATTCCTCAACTACAAATGAGGATTGATTTGACCACCCAAGGTCTAAATTATCACATCAAATTTGTTCAAGATCTGATTTACTTTCCTCTAGCCCTGACACATCAAGGATATTTTCATTTGGAACCTCATCTTGAAGTGTACCCACCTCAAACACATTATCTTGATCCTCTTCTTGATTTATATAAAATGGACCTCTAGTGGTCCATTCAAAATTTGCTATATTTCAACTTGAGGGTTGACTTCATCAAGATCTAGTTCATTTATGTCAAAGCCATGCCAAGAAGGCTAGTCCAAACCTAAATTCTCCCCTTTTAGATAAAGTATAATTTCCATTATGGTTTATTTATAATATCCACTTGTATTATCATATTTAGGTTCATCTATCACTACAAGCTCCTCCTCTATCCTTTGTAGAATAGGCTCCTCCTTTATAAAGGAGATGGTGGGAGGGTGAAGAATTTCACCTTGCTTGCAACTTAGGAGGGTATCCTTCTAGCTAGGTAATTTTAATAATTTTTAAGTTGTCTCTTGAACTAAGGAAAGAGAGACTTGGAAATCTTGTACACCAAGCTCATTGAGCTGATCTATGGTTACTTGATTTATTTCTTACATAGCTAACCCTTCTTATACCAAGACTAGTTCTTGGACTACCTTAACTAACACCTCCCTTTTTTATTTGTACCTTTCTCAATTAATTTCAATTAGTGGAATGTGTAATAATTAGACATCTTCTCCTTTTCCTTCATGGTTATGGGAGAGGGTGGTTTCACAAGAGAGGGTATGGAATAATTAGGGTCATAAGAGAGGATCCAAAATGGAATATCTTCATGCTGTTGAGTGAGAATGGGCATAGGGGTAGGAGAGGGTAAATATATTATCTTAGGATTGACATACTCTTTCTCCCATTTCTTAAACACTTATTCAATGGATAATACCCACCCTTTCATCTCCTGCTTCTCAACATGTGGGTAGTCAGTTTCTTCAATAGATATCCATACATTTTAAAACTATTGTAAGAATATCTTTATCAAATCCATGGCATGAATAGGTAATTATTTTTCTATATTTACCCCCTCATTTATTTTCATGATTGTTCTTCCCTAGTCCAATATTGCCTCTCTAAGTTTTGACAAGGATGGACTTTAACAACGTTGACTAAGGGACTGATCAAGGACTCTTAAAGGTGGAGCTTGAGGCTATTAGAGGGAAGAGGACACATAAATATAATCCAAATGAGATTTCTATTATTAATACTATATTAAAATACTATCTACATTTTGGAACATACTTCTTATCATTGCTATGTCCTCATTCTTGTAAGATGACCATTGTTCACTTTCATAAACTAACTATTTGATCTTCATTAACTAAAGAGAATTATATTATTTTTATAAAGATTTTTTGTAGAGCATGGATAGGTATGACTGGAGAAAAATACAAAACCTTACCAATATCCCTTAGTAACTCAATATAAACTACTAATTCTTTCTTGATTCCTAATAAGGATGAAATAGGGTAACCCTGGTCTTGACAAGGGTAAGTAAAGGACTGATCTAAATGTAAAAGAGGTTGACCTTGGTTATATGTAGGGGTAGAAAGAGGACAAAATTTATGTTAGGGTTGATAGGCTATTTAAGTGCCACTTGGGGGAACACGTAAACATTATTTTCTTGATAAGTGTGATGTTGAGGTAGAGGATAAGCATACTAATCAAAAGATGACTGATTGTACATACCAAATTATGATGTTTAGGAACTTAGTTAGGTTTCTTAACTAGCTGATAAATGCTTAGAGTCATCATTAATGTTTACAAAATACCTCTAAATGCTTATATGTAGAACAAAACCAAAAATAATTCCACTACTTTGGACCTTGGCCCATTGAGAATGCCAAAATTGTTGGATATCTAGGTTGCACCCTAGGTAGAGGCATGAGTGTTTAGGTCCTACTTCAAAATATAGCTCAACATGGGACTAACCCTAGGTTATGGGTATCCTATAATGGGATCATACCTCTAGGATTTTTAATAAGGCTATCTCCTTTGATGCATAATTTTATCTCATTCCCACTACTAAAACCTACTGATAACCAAGGAAATGGGAGAGAGAGATAACATGAACGGGAAAATGTAAGTTAAAGATGGTGATGCACCTAAATCATGGTTGATCCACTCTGCTCAACTTATTAAAAACTAATGAAACAAGAAAAATACTAGATCTAGAATTCCAAACATCTATCATACATCATTATTTCATGAAGAGGATCACCAAATGATCAAACGTTGAGGGAAATGATGGAGAGGTCTAATATAAGACACTAACCAGTCATGGTATCCACATGAGGGATTCAATCAAAATATGTGAAACACTAAACATGACTTTCATAATAAGATAAACTAGTAACTATGTGAGATTATGAGTTGACAAGGGAGAGACTTCTACCACATATGCAAATATGAGATGTGCACACTATACTAGAGCAATGGAATCTGAAAAAAATAGTCTTGTTTACATCTTAAAAGGTTACAAGATCCATCTTGGTACAGTTTGTTGATTTGCAAGACAGGGAGTAGAGGGATATAGAGAGGATCTATTTTTTGGCTCAAAATCCTTTATATATAGCAAAAGGAGAGAAATAGAGAAAGAGATATGGTAACATGCATGGAAGAGTGGAGAAAGAGTCCAAATCATGTGGTGGAAGATCATTGATTAATATATAAATTTATACCTTCTTCCAATGATGTATACCTTTCTTGTTCCAATAACCTTTGATTTCCTGTCATTCACCAAGATATCTCACTAGAAGACAAGGGATTGTTATGCATAATGACCAAGTCTATTTAAACAGAAGCAATGCACTTAACTATTTCTCCAACTACAAGTTCACCACCTTGAGACTAAGTCCACTTGACATATTCATGGGGATCAAATCCTCAAATCCTAAAACTAATAGTGATATGTCATGAATGGTGGTTATTACCTACTTTATTGATGATGGAGCCATGTCAGCAAATGGGACCCTTGGAATTAAACACATATCTTCTCTATTTTCATATTCTTGATCATAGGTTCATCTATAATAAGAAAACCAATTTAAGATTATTGGTTTTCCTATAGTTTTCCATATTAATGTAGACCTATAGATTTCATATCCCCTTTTCTAGATTCTTATTAGGTTTAAAAGACCTATTTTTCCTCCATGGAGTTCTCCTAGCAATGCTAGGTCCCGTTTCATCAATAAAATTATTGACCCTTTATCTATATTAGGTCTAAAAGACCTATTATCTCTATGGATCTTTAATGGTGATGCTAGATCCTACAATGTCCATCTAGTTTATCTTGGACCATGCTTGAGCTAGGTTCCTACATATTTCCTTACCTAAGTTGAAGAATGCTTTATTGACTTTCATCAAAATATATTGAGCTTTCCCTTTTCTTATTGGCTATCAACCATGACTCAAACTATTGAAATTTTGACCTTTTCTCACATATTTGATCTTATTCAGTAAAAATGACCATAATTCATTGATCTTACCCCTTAAATTGTCAATATATTTGATTTGGTGGCACTCGATAATCCTACATTTTTACTCAAGATTTATTGTCAGTCTATCTACCCCCATGCTCATGCCACGTGGTGGCTTATTTAGCTCCTTAAATTTTTGATTTATCAGGCACTATTAGATAAAGATGTATGATACAATACAAACCATTATATTTGTTGGGACCCACTATTTAAAATCTAATGGATACTTTATGAGCTTCAAATTGACATCCATGATCCTATCAATTTATGTTCATGCGACCACATTTGGCATCTATGTAACCATCAAATTTAGTGTCCAATGGTTTTCTTGATATGTCTTAAATTTGATGTCCACACAATTTTCAAATACATCTTCATGTCTATAAATTACATTTACATGACCAACACCTTTTGAACTCGAATGGTTTTTTCAGATCTTTATTTTGACATTTGCAAAAATGTCTCATTCTGTAGTTTCAACTTTGAATGCTCATAACTTGAGCTAGAAAACTCATGCAGACATGAAATTTTTAGGATATGATTTAGGAATAGAGAGAGCCATGGAGATGCAATCTTTTAGCTTGTGTAGCTTTCTAAGGTGTATTTATAAAATTTACAAGCAATCTATTCCATTCCTTTTTTGCATGACATCTTGGTGATGGTCTGGACATTAAACTTATATAATTCATCCTTTGATTATTCTTTCAAGGTGTTGATGGATTTTTCAAGGCTTGTTTGCAACCTAGTTTATGTTCTAGATGTCCAAAACACATGAGAACCTACATGGTCTTCTTCATTTTTCAATCTTAGACCTATTTTTAATACTTTAATCCACTACTTCATATGAATTCTACTTAGCTCTTCAAATATTGGTATGTGCATCAAAAATGGCCAACATGAACACACACACACAAACCAAACTAACTGAATCAAACACAAACTAACCTTAAATAAACACATCCTTTTGGGTCAAAGGGGAAGTTTGAAACATTTATTACTTTATGTAATGAAGTAATGAATGAGTTATGTTAGCTTTTAATCCTTGACATTGATGTCTCCATCTTCCTCATGATGCTTGCCAACTTCATTAGCATGATGTTTAATGAAAAAAAATAGCTACAACTAGGTCACCTATGGAAATGAATTCTTATTTAGTCAAAATAGCCTAAACTTTCTCATAGGATGCCTCAACTATAACCTCCAATGGTGGTTCAACAAGGCATACCTTTTTAGTTTTTATGGTGCTCTCAATAAGGTTGGGTTTCTTCCTAGCTACAAGTTATTCAAGTTCATCAAGAAGCTCTTCATAGTCCACCTAATCTTGGTCATTGTCTTGCATGGAAAAATATTTCTCCACATTCTCATATACTTGTCCTTCAAATTTGCAAAGCTCTTTAATCTCTTGAAAGATTTCCATTTATTTCTGATAATCATTTTTGTCCTCCTTGTCATCTAGAATCACTACCTCTTAAAATTTATCTTCTTGTTGTATGAGGTCATCAAGCTGATCTTATTTGTGCTCCAATGCATTTGAGGGTGTTTTAATATTAGGATAAGATATTGAATACTATTAAAGGACTACATCTTCTAACTTGGTTTCATGAGGTTCTTCTAGGACTTCAACCTCTTGAGGAATGACTTGAAGTTGCTCTCCATTCTTGATAGCACACTCAACTTCATGCTTGAGATGATCAACCAAAAACTCATGATTAGGTATATAATCCTTAAGAGAAGAAGTTAAATCATCATGTTATTCAAAATCTTAATTTATGACATGAAATTTCTGCCATAGTACATCCTTCTCATGATCATCATGTTCAAGATCTTCTTCATCATGGAAAATAGGTATGGGGTCCTTATCAATCATTTCTTATTTTAAGTCTTGGCCACATTCCTCATGGATAGGTACAAAAGGATCTTCAATGTCTTCTTATTTATTTAATAAGGTAGAGTTACACTTATATTCACCAAGGGAAGTCCCTATGGTGATTTATTCTTCATAATTACTCATTATATCTTCTTGATTAGTTATGACTTAAGATATTTCCTATTCATTTACTTCCCTCAAAATGGTCTCTTTCTCAATAAGGAATGGGATGGGAGGTTGATGGATAGGATCATGAGTTGGATATGGAGTGTGAGGTGTAGTAAAGGGTTTATGAATTAGATATAGAGAAATAACTATTGTAGGCTATAATTTCACCCTTGTAGGAGAGTTTTTCAGGCTCTCTCACTTCTAGCTATAATATTAGAACAACCTCTGGCAATGGGTATCTTATGATGAGGTTGAACCTCTAGTTTTTTAATTGAGGCTAGCTCCTCAGATGTTTCAATTTAACTTGTTTCCCACACTAAAATCTACTACTAACTCAGGAAAAGGGAGAGAAAGATAACATGAAGGGGAAATATAAGCTAATGATGGTGATGCACTAGAATATAAAATGATCCACTTTTAGAAAGGAAGCCTTAATAACTAATAATGAACCTAACCAAGACACAAACTAATTTGATCCTAATCTCAAGGCCACAAGAATAATTATTTTATGTGGAGGTTGAAGGGAAACCCTACACATTTTAAGGATAAAAAGAAATAGGTCTATATGAGACACTATAAACTCATGACACTTCAAGAAAGGCACCAATGTCTAACACTTCACACAACCTAAAAGGAACAAAAATAGTTAAATCAAGATACATAGAGAATCTATAGATGATGAAAAGGGACATACATCTGTAAGTTAATCTCCAATAATGTATACTTGACTTCAAGCTAGGATAAAAAATATTATCATATTACTTCATGAGAGTGTTTACAAGGTGATTTTGATAGATTAACTATATCACCAATCAAGGGATCTTTTTTTAGGTTAAGAATACTATATATATAGTATAAAAATATGAGAGAAGAGGGGTCTTACATGAGAAATTAGAGAGAGGGGTCATAAATGGTTGCAACTACCACTATGTCCTTGAACTCTTTTACATTTAGAGTGTGTAACTGCCTTAAACATGAAATGAACCATCCAAGATCAAGGAAAATCTCCTCAAGCTCCTCATTGATTAGCAAACATGCTAGAAGATAATAAATTCTCCAAGAACATCTTTAATGCCTAAGCTACCTTATCTGATCACCTGATCTTCACCTTTCATTCCCACATCTTTCATTTGTCTTGCATGTCTAAGGAAAAAATCCCCATAACTCTAAATTTGGACCAATCCATGCTACTTCTATGTTGATTAGCTATCTATCAGAGATGATGGTCATGTCAAAAGATGAAGACATCTCCATTAATTGCACCTACTAGTTCCTGATTTGAAACTTGGGCCAAATATTTTCTATATGTGGAAAACCAATCTAAGGAAATTAATTTTCTTATATCCATTTATGTTGATGTAAGTCCATAAAAATACAAATAGCTACATGTGGGGGTTCATATTTTGACATTTTTGGGCCCATCATGGGATACTTGAATCCCAACAACTATTTTATGTGTTTAAACTTTGACACTAGCATGAATGTCATGTTTATTTTAGAAACTTTCCTATGGTCCTTTTACTTTCAATCCTTTTTCTTGAACAATTTATGTGGACCTTTTTCTTGAAGGGATTAAAATTCATACTTTTTTAGAAATACCCTTCATATTTTGAAAAGTCCTTTGGAGAAGTACCCTTTCTGAAGGAAAAGTATCTTTCAACCACTTTGAAAATGCCCCTTTCCAAAGGGAAAGTACCCTTTGAAACTTTTGTTTTGGCACTTATCTCCAAAGAAATTCCTTCTAAAGGAATTCCTTTAGAATTTTTTCCTTCAACTTTCTTGAAAATGAACCCTTTTCTTTGAGACAAAAGTTCCAAAATAGATATTCCTTCAAAAAAATTGTCTCAGACAATTTTCCTGAAGGAAATGTGTCCCTTAGAAAATTCCTTTGGCCTTTTGACATTATAAAAGTTCCCTTAAAAATAATTAAAAGTTCCTCTAGATTTTTTGTATCAGACCATTTCCCCCTAGAAAATCCCTTTATAAAAATTGTGTTGGCCACTTCGCTTTGAAAAAACTATCTTTTGAAACTTTTGCTTGGTACACTATCAGATAGAAAAATCCTTTGGGCCTTTTATTTTAGACAAAATGTTTGAAACAATTATCCCAAAATAAATAGTTCTTTGAGTAAATTATTATGAAATAATTTCCTTGAAATAATTCAATCTTTGTCTTTTACTTTGGACATTTTGTCTAAAATAATTATCCCTTCAAAAACTTTGTCTCAGATAACTTGTCTGAATGAATTCAACACTTAGGCAAAAAAGGGGGGTCTAAAAGAAAATATCTTAACAATGAAAAGGATGAAATAATTCCAAAGTAAAGACCTAGCTCAAAAGTATTTGTACTTATCTTTTGTCTTGTAGGCTTATACTTGAACACTATTGAATCCTCTCTATTTGTAAATGTTGGATCTATTTCTATGCCTTTGACCCATTACTTCATTAAACTATGTAAGAGATTTATATGTGGGCCAAAATGGCCAATAATAACTTTACTATTATGCTCATTTGGAAGTATAATTTAGGATAGTTAGAAGGAAAAGTACCTACTTCAATAGAAACTTCACCTTGCTAATATCTTCCTTGAGGCTCTCGAATAGTAGCAAGTTCATTATTAATTTTTTTTTCTTCCCACATATTTAGCATATCTATTGATCATTGGGAACACTTTTTTGTTCAGTGAATTTTCTCTTTGATATCACATTGAGTTTTTTATAACTCTTCAAACATTTACAACACCTGGATATAGGATTTGGAAACACCTATTAACCATTCCATGAGATGATTAAGGATCACATCATACTCATCATCCCATATTCCCATATTATCTTCATTATCTAGCATTTATGGTATGAGTGCCAACAAATATTTGATGTAAGATTAGGTTGATGGAAGAAGGGGAGGGTAATGATGGGGATTGAATCCAACTTTAACTTTTTGTATTATAGCCTATAAGAATTCACATCTTCCCTTGTAATATATTTGTGTATAATACCTAGAATCATCTGATTCCTCATGATAAGACTCATAGGAGTCCTCTTGAGGTTAATAGGCATCATGATATGGTTGGTAAGGGTCATATTAGGATTGATAAGAAAGAATTTATTGATAGGATTCTTGGTATCATTCCTCTTAGGGATGTACAATAACATGATGTCCATATGGAGAGGGAAATGGAGGACCATAGGGCTACCATGGCTTATAGGATTGGTAGCCATTTTGATAATACTATTGAGGGGTATAACATGGTTCATAGTAAGGTTGATAGGTAGTTTCATATTTTGTATATTCATCATAGTTATTCATATCAACCTCATAGTTCAAATGAGATACAAGAATTGATCTAAACTTCAATAAGAGATACGTAGGCTGATTACAACTGAAGATTTCATTTGGAGTCACCATTGGTGTTATCTTGTTTCCTTCTAAAAGTTTATTAGAGAAAATACACACCAAAAATCTTTCCACTCTATTTCACCTTTATCCTACTAATCATGCTAGAACTATTGTCACCAAATCTTAAACCATAAACACCTTATATATTTTGGAAACATGGGAATACTTATAGATATGTAGGGTTACCTATAACATAAGTAGACCTCTAGGTTTAAGGGCTAGCTCCCTGAATATACCTTGAAGTTCTTATCACCCAACTAACCATTTACTTATGGGAAAAGGGATAGAATTTTGAATGAAAATAAACTAATCTAAGAGGGTGATACACTAGAAGTATTTACATAAGACCATCATACTTATTTCATTAATAAATAAGGGTTATAACACTAGTATAAAAGTCCTAAAATGTACTAGCATTAGTATTTAAATATGAAGGTGACATGCATGAAGACTATCCAAGGTAAGTGAAACCATAAACTAATTAAAGATAATAAGGCTCATTTTACACTTTAAAACATATTTATACACTTAAAAAACTTCATATTACCTTTTAGAGTGAATTAATTCACATCAAACATGGAAGGATTGAGAGAAAGCAAAGATAGATAGATATCTCTTAACTATTCAGTATACATCTCTTCACACACTTTGACAAGATGAGATGAAAACTAAAAATATATTACATTTATTATTATAAATAAAATTACAATTTCAAAACCAACAAGGTTTTTCCATAAGTGGTGTTTTATTAGTCTAGAAGAGCTAAAATGGCTACTACTTATACAATTAGAGAGAGAGAAGAAGAGAAAGAAGTCCAAAAGTCACTAGGACATGTGTCATGCTAAGAAAATGAGTTACACATGTAGGATATATGAATATTTAATATAAAATTCAAGGTTTACTTGAATAAATGTCCCTTAAAACATGAAATTCTTGAAATATGGCATAGGATTCCTCATTTGTTTATCAAGAAACTAACTTCATCATTTAACCTCCTTAGAACTCCACAATACACTAGGGAAAAATGTGATGAATTCAATAAGAGGTAAGGGTTGTATACATGATCCAACATGAATTTGATGTGTCCTTATTAATCAATATTCTTTTAGACATGAGTTATCACTGCTTGTAATCCAAATAACTCTTCTTTCACTAACCTTGCACACTTGGCACCAAGTTTGCCTTTAGTTTTCTAATATGATCCACATAAAAGAGTGTATGACACATTTTATGACTCATAAGGGACTTATATTCCTTAAATATACCTTAAAATTCCTTTAACTTAGATCTTTCACCTTCCCATTTACTTGTACACTATGCCAATTTGGACTGGCTGAGATAAAGGTACTTATAGAAGAACTTGTGTGTTATCCTAGATAAATAAATGTATATTATAGGATATATTAGGTCCCAATATAACCCAAAAAGTTATTTTCATCTATTGAAAGCCTTCCATATTTACACAACACACAAAACTATCAAATAAATTAATTCTTTACCATGTCCATACAAGTAGGGTGAGATTCAAATTGATAGGATGGAGATTTTAGGAGTCCTGTATAATCTCAAATTCATTTTCTAGTTAAACTCTTCTTCTTAGGTTCCTTCCCTACTTCATTTTCTCCATCAGGTAAATAACTAGGGTTTTATAGGGTTTGGAGATGTTTTATCACTGAAGGATTATTTATGAAGTTATGACATCTAATTCTCCTAAAAATTTCATTAAAAAATCCTTCAAGACCCTCTCTAATATATCAAAAACTCTTAGAATCCCATGCTAAGCCTCCATGAATATATGAGCTTATAAACTTATCTTTTTGAGTTGTTTCTTGTATTTGGCATACCTTATTAGGATCTTAAGCTAGAAAATGACCTTATCATGTCTTTATCTACATGTTAAATGCTTAAAAATACCTTATGCCTCCCCATTAGGGTTATCTAAGGCTTTAAAAATTTCATCTAGATCTATAAGTGATACTTGACCTCCTTTAGACATTAAGCCTAGACTAAGCCTAACAAGAGTTTACTATGCTTTTATGAGTATAGGCCATTATGATTATCTTACAACACCTATGGGGGTTTATTAATGCTTCTCCATGTAAAACCTAACTTCCTAAAAGATTTTTCAAGGATTAAACAATCCTTAACTCATCTTCTTGTGCTTTTTTTTATAACCTTGTAGGATTTGCATCCTTGGGGAGTGCCTTCTATCTGAGATAAGGTAGAGGGAGTTTCCCTTCTTGCCTCAAATTAAAAGAGGATATGAGGGGATTAAATAAAATTTGGGGACCCTATGTGTAAATTTTCAAGGTTTTTTGATACCCTTAACATTTTCAAACACTCCAAAACCCAAGACAAACTTTTGAGAAAGTTGACTGTGTATAGGCCTTAGAGATGTGATTGTAAGTTATCTTGAAATCCTCTTCTTGATATGCTTCCATGATAATATAATTTAATTTAATGGAAATTATCACTATGTATTATTTTAAACATGTTTATCAACATATCCTAATCAAACCTTTCATTATTCACCTCCCACCTTGATTGGTCTAGACTATAGGTTGACTAACTATGTTTTTTTATCTTGAAAGAGGTGCTTTTAGGTGGTCTTACATGGTTTAGGAATTATGGTATTTCCTCAATAATCCCTTAATATATTTAATGCCTTTTTAAAACCATTTGGACTTGTTCAATATCTGTTCATGCTATGCCAACCCTAAGATGGTCATGCATTTAGGTCACTATATACACAATCAACTATAGTTGACCTTGTTGAGGCAAAAGGAATCTTATAGGTGATTTTAATTTTTTTGAAACCTATGTTTCTCATCCTTCAATCCTTTGGAAGTCTTTATAAGTGTTTCTTAACTCCAATTTCCAACTACTCATGCTTTTTAGGCCTATTAGTTCTCTAAGGTATGTGTCATGGCTAGTGAATATCTACAGTCAAGTTGGAAGTGTATATAGTGAGGGCAAGGCACTTGTAGGTGATGTTATAAGCATATACCCTACTCTTCAACCCATTATTGATGACATTTTTGATATATAATCTCAATGAGATAACTAAAACATGAATATATTCTTCCATATTACAACTTTGGGTTGTGAAAGTACTTGAGAGCTTAGAATGTATAGAAATCACTGAATGTTTGTAGTAAATAAATTTGTAACTTGGAGGTCTCTAAACACCATGTTATTCTAGTCAAAAAGACATTTTATTTCACAAGATCATACCCATAGGATTGGGATACAAGATATATTCACTTGGTTTCCTCAATACTCCATGCAACACTACTATTTTTCATCACCAAAAGTGCTTAGGGTTCTATTTTGGAGCTTTTAGGGAACTTATCCTAGAATCCAAATTTTGTTATCTTGAAGTGATTTCTTCCAACCTACCTACCACTTTTGGCCTCAAACATGACTTTCTTAGTTTTATCCAACTCCATAAACATAATAAATGTTTCAAATCATATAAAATATCTCCATATAACATCTTCAAACCTTTATGTAGGCCACCTATAGGTGGACATTACAGTATACAGACAATGGGTATAAATAATGTATATGATGTGTGGTTATTATAATAAATATTATACCATTAAAATTTTCTAAAATGAACTATTATAACCTAGAGGACTTTGAAACAAGCGTAAATACTCCCATTTAAATGTTATCGACCCCCTATAGGTTTTGATATAGTTACAATCAAGGTAGCGAATGTGGATATGGGTAGTATACATGTAATCTAGCCTTATGGTTTATATTAAACCTTTTAACCTCCTTCAAATAAGAACTTCCAAACATAAGGGAATAAACACCTAATATTTCTCCTTTTCAACATGATTGGTCTTCTCTATAGCACATGTAGGTGCTCATTAATGGAGTATGATTGTGTGTATAGGTATTAGTCATCATATTTTGCATACATCACTTGAGATCATCTCCTCATGCTTGGTTTGATTGTTCATACTACAAGAACATGCTAAATATCCTTATAAAATTCTTTAAACCTCTATGAAATTGATAAAATCTTTCATACACATGATTCAACATGACTATGAATGAACACTTGTAGGAAACTTGACTATGTTAGAGGTTGGCTGCAACTCCATGAATGTTGATCATTGAGACTTGTTGTTCCCAAAATCAGCTATGTTCATTTTTAGAACAACCTTTATGAAACTTGTCTATTTCATATTTTTCACTCAAGGTTCATCTTTCATGACAAGTTTCTCTTGATCTTGGATTTATTCGACTAACTTCCTCAAAAACTTTGTGACCTTCCCTCATCATGATTTCTCAAGAAACATGAAATTAATTTCAGTTTTGATGCGATTAGAATTTCAAAATTTTGATAAAATTCTAGGAGTTAGTGTTGTTTTCTATTTTTATGCAATGTCAACATTTTTTGCCGCCATTGCATGTGTTTTTAGTTTCCATGTAAAGGTGGTGATTTTGGCCACCCTTACATCACTCCATGCAGGAGTGGTGAAAATAGACACCCTTGTATTTCTATTGAAATTTCCATGCAGGATTAGCTATTTTTGTCGCCCCTACATTTCTTCCACTTCACATGCAGAGGCAACAATTTTTTTTGCCCCTACATGACATCAATTTTTGTACATGGCATTTATGGCCACATGTGTTGAGTGGTTGGCATCAGCTTTAACCTCTTTAAATACCAATTTGAGCCCCATTTGGATCATTCCAAGTTTTTTGATCCTCCTCCCTACATCTAGTTGACCATGTGAATGAGTGAGATTGTGATCTTTCCCAGATTCAAGCGTAGGGCAGTAATTTATGCTAGGTAGGGATTTGTGTTCTTCTTTGTTTTATTTAGTTTTTAGTTTTTAATTTTGTTCTTTCTCTTTTGTATAAAAATATAGTTTTTTCTCTTTCTTCCTTCGTAGTTTTTCTTTTTATTCATTTTTATCGTCCCTCTCCTCCTCGTTAATGGTGAAATCCCTAGTAACCCCGTCACCTGAACTAACCAGTGTAAAGGTGGCAATTTTCACCACCCCTATGAAATCCATTAACTAAGTGTAATGGAAGTGATTTTTTGCACCCTTACACACCCTTTTTTAACCAGTTTAATAGCTAAAAAAATTGTTGCCTTTACACAAAGCACTATTTACCTCCATTCGTGTAATGGCAGTGATTTTTGCCGTCATTACCTAGTTCCTTCCCAACATGCATGGGTGGAAATTTTTTCCACCCTTGCATAAACCTAATATGTAAAGGTGACAAAAATTTCCACATATGCATCAATAGACTTTCCCCCTCATGTAAGGGTGGCAAATTTTGCCACCCCTGCATACTTTTTTTTCAAAAAACCTAACTCCAAGAAATTTTGAAATTTCACTTTTCTGAGCATGCTTTCCTTTAGCTTTCATACCTGATTGTGCCTTATCCCTTTCAAGCACATTCCCATGGTCATGATCATCAACATGCAGTTTTTAAAAATTGCCAATATTTCCCTTGATTGCATGATCATGGTTCTCATTGCATTTTCTCTCAAGGGTTCTTCTTCATTGACATCCTTTTGACAAAAGCTCTTCTAGATGACTGAGATTTCTATAAATAAGTTGAAGATGATGAAGTATAAGTATCAAGGTTTTTTCCTAATTACCTTGGTTACTTCTAATGTCGATGACATTATAGATACAGAGATCGGTCACATGGATATGACTATGTTCATGGAGAGGACTAGAGTTAGTAATCCTAGCCACAAAATGAAGAAGATAATCGAGAGAAATATTCACCTAGCATCTTCTTTCCCTGTAGTGGCTCAAAAAATAGAGTTAGTTCTCCAGTGCACTTAGTTCTAAAAAAGGATACTAGGGTTGTGTTCGATGCTGGTGGTATTGTGGTGATCAGACTAGAATCTAAATTCATCGACAAGGTGTTCATGTACCCTCTTACTACTGAAGTGATTTCATTGAAGCACAAAGGGAATATGACAAAGATCCTGAAAGAGCCAAGAAATTAATCAACAATAGATGGCTCAAGACTCCAAGGTTGAACTTGTCGAGATGGCCATGGAGCTTTCCAAGGAGTGATTTCATTGAAGAAGTTAGTGACCTGATCACTCTTCTTAGCAGGGTAAGAGGTTTACCCTCTTCCTCTTAGTTTCATGAATGGATGTACCCCTTCGTTAAGATAATTCTCCAAGTTAAACAAGTCATTTTCTAAGGAGAACAAATTATCAATGCTCTGTAAGAGCAATTGATGAAGGTATCCACTACCTCTAAATTCTATATGACATCATACTTGGTGTATATTGTGGCATCGATGAGAACCTTCCCACGTTTAACATCAGAAGGAGACATGAAAGTAACCCCAGTATATCAATATTACCCTCAATTGACATTGAAAGATTCTATCCATCATTTTATAAGGGTAAATGATGCTTTTTCATATTATTTTTTTGTCTCTTTGATCCCCAATTAGAATAGAAAAGAATGCCAAACGAAGCCTAGACCATTGTAAATGACTTTAGATATATGTTCTTGTAGTTCCTTTCTTTTTGTTATCTGTGTGTTGGCTTTTTCCAAGGTCATCCCTATATGCTTCCAAGATTCCCTTCAGACAAATTGGTCTTGATAGAGCTCTGTAGGCAAATTATTGTCATACACAATAAGTAAATGGAACTCAAGAAACTTAGTTTCAGATTCTCGATTGAAATTGGTAGGTTCTCAGTACTGACCACTGGAAAAGCTAGAGAAATGGAGACTAAAATGCAACTTGTAACCATGAAGCATTTCAAAAGGAGGCCAAAGTTTGACTACAGAGGCATAAAAGATATAATATGAAGGAAGACCCAGTTTCATGAGCCTATGATCGAAGATGTTTGGGTTCATTTGAGGATAACATAAGACATCAAAAAGATGAACTATAGTATATTGTCCCTTGAGCAAATAAAATATCTAGTGCTCATTGATATCCCAACAAGTCTAGTGGATAATGGTGATGTGATCTATAATAGACACCATGTTGAATAGATTGTCAATACCCCTCTTCCCCCAATCTAATGGTCACAAAAGGAATTGACTTCCTTAAGAAGAAGATTCAAACCAATATTGGCAAACACCAATGATTGGTTAGAAAATAAGGGAATCACCTTGAAAGAGTTCATCATAGGGTCAGAAGATAAATTTCAAGGAGAAATGAGGAGAAGGGCAGAAAATATAATGAATAATAAAGATGATGTCCCTTCTTATTCTAGACCACATAAACCTAGAATCATCTTTGTGATAAAAAAGTCAAAAGTTACAGAAAAAGAACCAAAAATAGCAAGAATGGAATTTGAGAAGCAGAGCGTCAAATAACCAGTAGTGAAATAGATGGAGACTAGTGACAGGTCCATAGATCAATAGGAAAAGGAAACTCTATCTCCTCGAGAGGGTGTTTAGCTAGAAATGGGAATTTCTTCTTCCCTGCCAGGCATGCCTATTGCAACTCCTTCACCTATTTATCCCATCAATGTTCCCTCTTTTGGAGCAGCCTCTCCTTCCAAAATTATTTTTAATGACCCTCAAGGCACTTCTAGTGACATTCTTCACTCCTCTGGGTCAATTCCTAGTTTTTCATCTCCATCTTTTAATATCAGAGATACTTCTACTTTCGATCATTCAACAGAAGGTGCAATTCTTACTAATACTCCATCGATTATTTCCACTACCAGTGCAAGTGCAAATATAGTAATGCCAACAATGGATATTGCTCCTAATGTAAGCGCTTCTGCACTCCCACCTTGGTTGTCAGCTTCTATGCCCAAGAGGAAGAAACAAGCCATCTCTCTAGATGACTTTGATTTCAATAAAATGGTGTTAGTGAAAGTTAGGGCTCCTAAAAACCCGAAGATCCTTTCAAAGGTGATTGGAGATAAGGGGCACAAATTTGTGGAAGTTTCTAGACCTCCACAAGACACAAATCTCAAAAAAATTGATATGATTAACTACTATGTCTCCCAAACTGAGTTGGGTAAGATAACTCATGAAAGCACTAAGAGTGATATGTAGTTAGCTATGGACATCTTGGTTCAAAAGTTTGACAGAGAGAAAGAGATGAAAGACCATTATAAAACAATGGTGGAATAATTGGCTGTGATGATAAGGAGGATTAATTTCACTCCAAAAATAGTAACTCTAGAGGCTATTTCCATAGATGACCCTATGATCTAGTAGGCAGAAAGGACCTATCTCAAGGGCAAAGTACTTGAAAATTACTTAGACAAGATGCATACACAAGGGATTTCCTTGCTTTTAAGATTTGTCTAAGAAAATGGGTAAGATGAAGAAAGTAAGAAATAAACTAGATGATCTTGTCAAAATCATTTCTCAAGAGGTTGAGAGCATAGAAAAATATCTTGGCAAATGGATGGATATGAAGAAGCTATAAATGAGCACCCTAATATCAATTGGCATCATTATCGATAGAGACTCTTACATTGAAACTAAAGAAGCATTGATATATAGGAGTTGGGTGCTTAAGGAATTAATCAGTGACCTTGAATCTTCAAGAGACCTCAGTGAAAAAAGTGATATCATTCTGTTGCACAAGTTGGAGGAGCTGCCTTGTAAACTTACTACACAAGACAGCTAGTTCATTTTAGTAGAAGAAATGATTCAAGAATTTGGGGGTATGTTCCAAAAAGAATTTGAGGAGAAAGTATTTTTAGTGGCCTTTGTGGACAATGTCCTGGATAATCAGTTAACTCTGGATAATCTAAAAACTAGGTTAACTAGTCATGCAAAATTAGTCACAACAGTGAGAAACGCCATAGTCAAGGCTAAGGTGATCTTCAAGAATACTGTTACTCTAGATAGTATCGGGATATAAGTAGCTATTGCCATGTATGATGCTCACATGAGGAAAAATAGGGATATAAATTGAAAGTGTCCTTGGTTCAATTTCTATTTTTCTAATGCACTTTTGTAACCACTTTGGACATTTGCACATGTACTTTTGTCCTGTGTAATTACATGTAAAAATATGTAAAGTCCAGAGTCAACAAAGACTTCCATCTTTGAATAGAAAAATATATTTAGGTATTTTTCAATATTCAAGGTCTCTCCCTATAAATAAGGGGAGCCTCTTTTGTAAGAAGGTATCTTTTTGTAATTAAAAGCAAAATCTCTACCCAAATTGAGATGCTTCCTGAGACTTTGAGCTTAGATTGTAAATCATATTTTCTTGAATGAATGAGAAAGCAAGTTATTTTTCAAACTTTGCATTGGAATAACTTATGTTATTTAAAAAATTATTCTTATGTCCTTTTCCCAATAATATCTCATCTATTTGATTAAACCAGCAGAGTGTGTAGAAATTATCTGAAGATGTTCTGAATTTAATTATGAAGACTTTGTGCTACTATAATTACCTTTAGTTTAGGTCTTTCATGTTTTAGTGAGAATGGTATTAGAAAGGATTTGAACTAATTTTATCCTTTGTGATCTTATACTCTATTGTAGTTTTAGGTGGAGACTTTAGGCTGTACTTCATTCTACTATGTTTTCATCCTAAATCAATGAGAGAAGCAATGAAATACTTTATGCTCCCATGGGTTTCTTTCAAATGTAGTTACTACTCAGGAAGATTTTATGGCTATTTATTGAATATCAATTCTGAATGAAGAGAAATGCTTTTAGTTATTACACAAAATTTCTTTTTACTTTGTGAACATCATCTCTGAAAAAAGAGAGATGGATGGTATGATTTTGCCCCTGAGTCTATTTTAAGATTTTATGTGTGTGTGTGTGTGTGTGTGTGTGTGTGTGTGTGTGTGTGTGTGTGTGTGTGTGTGTGTGTGTGTGTGTGAGTGTGTGTGTGTGTGTGTGTGTGTGTGTGTATTTAGTAGTTTATAGGGAACCTCCCCTTGATTAGAGGAGAGATTTATTTCACTATGTTGTGGTAAACCCACACTTTTTGTTGTATAAATCTCTTTGTGTTGTGGTCGATATACCCATTTTGCCATTAGTTAGCTGGTGACAAAATATTGACCCAATATTTTTTGGTGACTCTGTTGGGAATATAACACACACTTTGAAGCCTCAAGATTCAAATTGAAACATTTCCAATTCTTTTTCTATTCTACACTCTGGTAGATCCACCATACACATGAATCTAGAGAGCTCAAGGTATTGTTGATCTTATATTTGAGTTGGTGAAACAAAATAATTTTGAGATTTCTCCTCCACCATTTTGCCTTCAGTGAACCAGAAGTTTTCCTCCTACCAACATTAGATCTCCAATACTAGGTGAAACTTCTAGTTTCAATGCTAGTAGAGTTTTGTCTATACTTAACAAAGGTTTGTTATCCCTCCTTTTAATTGTCACATCATGGTAGCCCATGGTCCTTAGGGTAACACTTTTGGTCCTCTCAATCTAACCCTACCTTTATATGAACTACCTCATAGTTTAAGAAAGAATTTTCCCAAATTCTATGGTGATGGGAAAGTTCATCCTGATAAGCATATCATTACTTTCTACATAGCATGTGGTGTGATAGGTGTGGAGATTATCTAAAGATGTTCTAAAGTTAATTATAAAGAATTTGTGCTACTATAATTACCTTTAGTTTGTGTCTTTCATGTTTTAGTGAGAAGGGTATTAGAAAGGCTTTGAACTAATTTTATCCTTCATGATCTTATACTCTATTGTAGTTTTAGGTGAAGACTTTGGGTTGCACTTCATTCTACTGTGTTTTTGTCCTAAATCAGTGAGAGAAGCAATGGAAGACTTTGCGCTCTTGTGGGTTTCTTGTGAATCCAATTACTACTCGAGAATTTTTTTTGGTTGTTTACTGAATATCACTTTTGAAAGAAGAGAAATGCTTTCAATTATTACACAAAATTTCCATTTACTTTGTGAACAACATCTCTAAAAAAAGAGAGATGACTGGTATGATTTTTCCCCTGAGTCTATTTTAAGCTTATATATATATATATATATATATATTTACACTTAGTAGTTTATAGGGAACCTCCCCTTGATAAGAGGAGAGATTTATTTCACTATGCTATGCTAAACCCACACTTTTTTGCTGTATAAATCTCCTTGTGCTATGGTTGATATACCCATTTTGCCGTCAGTTAGCTAGTGACAAAATATTCACCCAATAATTTTTGGTGACTCTACTAAGGATAAAACATGTGCTTTGAAGCCTTAAGCTTCAAATTGAAGCATTTCCAATTCTTTTTTCATTCTACACTCTAGTAGATCCACCATACACATGAAGATAGAGAGCTCAAGGTATTATTGATCTTATATTTGAGTTGGTGCAACAAAATAATTTTGAGATTTCTCCTCCACCATCTCACCTTCAGTGAACCAAGAGTTTTCTTCCTACCAACGTCAGATTTCCAATAGCAGGCGAAACTTGTAGTTTCAGTGCTAGTAGAGTTTTGTCTATACTTACTCCACAAAGGTTTTTTATCCCTTGTTTTAATTGATACATCATGGCAGCCCATGGTCCTTGGGGTAACACTTTTGGCCCTCTCAATCTAACCCCACCTTTATATGAACTACCTCATAGTTCAAGAAAGAATTTTCCAAAATTCTATGATGATGGGAAAGTTCATCTTGATGAACATATCACTACTTTCTTCATAGCATGTGGTGTGATAGGCATGGAATATGAAGATATAACAGGGAGATTATTAGTATAAAATTTACAAGGCACTACTATAGACTAGTTTTACCATCTTTATGCTCAAACTATAACTGATTGGAATACTCTCAAAGCCAAGTTTGAGGCAAGATTCAAACCCATAGAAGATGCACATGCCTTATTGGCTTAGCTTATGCAAATGAAGAAGGAGCCTCATGAACCTATGCGGGACTTCATTTCTAAATTCAATAAGTTGACAAATAGAATTCCTATAATTGCTCAACCAACACCAAAAAATCTTAAGTGCTTTTTCATCAACTCTCAACTTCCTGAAGTGAGTTTTTTGTTAAGGTAGGCTGGTCATATGGATCTTTCTACCACTCAGAGTTTGGATACTAAGGTTGAATATGATATTATCCTGGTAGGTAAGATTAGAAAAGATTCTAATAAAAATAAATTTTCCTCATCTAATGAAAGTTCTTCCACGAGCACCACTGATCCTATGGTGCAAAAGTTGGCAAATGAATTGCTAGCGCTGAAAAGGCAAATAGCCCAAGGTGTGTCTACTTCTCCTTCTTATCAAGATATTCTAAGGAGGACATTTCCTAACATGTCATATTAAGGCAATGCTACCAAAAATCAAGGGCGACCAAATCATCTACCTCCCCCCTAAAAGAAGCTTGCCATTGAAGTAGGACCAACTAGCTCAGTAGTTGGTTATCTTGAATCTAAACATCATTTCTCTTTCCAACCTGATTTGGACCAAGAAGATGACCATAATCTCTTTGCATAGAGATAAGAAGAATTAGCTGGTGACTCCAATATTAGTTTCTTGAATTACCAAGATGAAGGTATAAGTAAGGGAGAATGGTTTGATGGATCATACACTATTTTTACCAGGTCCTAGAACTAGTCAACTCAACAAGATGATAAAAGAAAAGTAGGAGAAGAACCTTAGCTAGTAGTCTCGATTGCTAAATGGGGTACTTCACTGCCTTTCTAACCAAAAGACCCAATGACTAATAAGAAAGTAAGTACCTCAAACTATCTTTTACCTTCTACCTCTATTTCCTAGACTAGTGCCACACCTAATAAAGATTAGGATGATGGACTCCCTTCCTCTATTTCTACTTCATTTCTATTACTTGATATAATTTATCATGCTAAAAAGAATAAGATTCAAATGATTGAAGTTGAGTACTTATGAGCCAATCTTGAACAATTTGATAGGCTAGCCGAATATATAAAAAACAAAACCATCCCTACAGAACAAGACTTTCCAAAGGTGACTCATGATTCCCCGAAGAACAAATCCACCCAAAATAATCTTGTCACTACTCCTCTTATTTCCCCTAAGAAAATAGAGCCTTTCTATGTTTCTCTTTTAATAAATGGTTATAAGTTGAGTAACTGCATAATAGACTCTAGAGCCTCTTATAATGTTAAGCCTGCCAAAGTAGCAGATTATCTTGGTCTTACTTTAACTAAGAATTTTGGGAGATGTTTCTCCATGGAAAATAATTAATTACCACTCTTGGGTCAAATCAAAGATGCTTAATTTATATTTTTTTCTTTTCAAGATAAGATGATTAAAATGATAGTCTTGGTAGCTGATGTTCTAGCCTCTTATGGCATTTTGTTTAGGCGTAATTTTTGTAAGGAAGTAGGTGGAGAATTAAATATGGATCTATCTAAAGCAAGGATACCTGTTAGAGGCATCATGAAAAAATTGCTTCTTTATAAAGAGTCAAAATATATGGTCACCCAGATATCAAATCCTGAAGCTCAAATTTTATTTGAATCATCAGGAATGGGTAACTATTTTTTAACCACTGAAGATGTTCATAACTCATCAGACAAAATTTTTTTAAGTGAAAAGTTAGAATAATTGTCAGAGCAAAGTTCATAAAACAAAGAATTTTCCCTCACTAACAAAGAAAAATCTTTAATCAGATTCTAATAATGTTTGGGTTCTAGAATTTGATGGCAGATGCTTTTCTACCAGTTCTGGAGCTGGAATTATTTTGATTTCCCCTCAAGGAGAAATTTTTACTTATTCATATAAGTTATAGTTTAATAATACCAACAACACCACTGAGTATGAGTCTTTGTTGCTCAGGTTGAAAGCTGCTCATGCTAAAGGTATTAAGATTCTTCATGTCCAGGGAGATGTTGAACTGGGGGTTTGCTAGGTAAGGAATTTGTACCAAACCAAAAGTGAAAGATTGCTACATTATCATAATATTTTATGGGATCATATTGAAATTTTTGATGATTTCCATATTTCCATTGTGCTGAGAGAATTTAATGATCATGTAGATTCATTAGCTATCTCTGCCACCCTCATGGTTGCCCATAAGGATCTCAAAGGGAACAAGTACACTATTAAGCTGGTCTTTTGACCAAGTGTACTTGATAATGCTAATCATTGGCAAGTGTTTAATGATGATAGCCAAATCATCAATTTTTTGGAAAAGGTGAATGGATTTGAGGAAATTTATTTTAAAGGGAGTGAATCTCCACCATGGGAATCAGTTCCCAAAATAGATTCAAAAATTGGTGAAGAGTTTCTTTAACTCAATGGGAATAAAATTCCGAAAGGTTTGGTTTCTCTTGAGAAGTTATTTGATAAGCATGACAAGTATGTCAAGCAATGACAAATAGATTCCAGTCCCTCCAGGGAGTTTGATCAATTAAATTTGAGTATAGAAGAAAATCCCAAAATGGTCAACATTGGGAGTTGTTGCACTTATAATGAAAATCTCACATTCATTGCTCTTCTTCACCATTACATAGATGTTTTGGCGTATTCCTATGATGATTTGAAATCTCTCGGGCTTGAAGAAATTTGACATGAAATTCCTCTTAATGTTGGGTCATTGCCTCAAAAATAAAAGCAAAGGCAATACAACCCTAAAATATTAGGTACTATCCATTTTGAGATCCAAAAAATATTGAAGGTAAGAATTATTTTTCCAATTCATCACTTCACTTGGATTGCGAACATAGTTTCGGTTAGAAAAAAGAGTGGAGAAATTCATATCTGTGTCAATTTTAGAAACTTAAATCAATCTTCTCTAAAATATAACTACCCCTTACCCATCATGGATTAAGTGTTGAAAATAGTGACTGGTTCAGAAATGTTATCAATGTTAGGTGGTTTTTCTTGGTATAATCAAGTGGAAGTTAATAAAGTAGACCAGCATAAAACCACTTTCACTACACTGTGGGGCACTTTTGCATACCGAAAAATGGCTTTTAGTCTGATCAATGTCAGTGCCACCTTCTAGAGAGAAATGAACCTTGCCTTCAAAGATGAAATGGTAAAGTTTATTATGGTATATCTTGATGACTTGAACATTTTCTCCAAGCATCATCCTGATTATGCGCATCATTTGCAACAAGTGCTAGAACGTTATCGGCAAAATGGTATTTATCTTAATCTTAAGAAGTCAATTTTTGGGGCTACAAAAGGTAAACTTCTCAGTCATATTATATCCTAAGAAGGCATAAAAATTGACTCAAAAAGAGTCAAATCTATTCAAAATCTTACTCTTCCTACTAGTAAGACTGCAGTTCACTCTCTTTGGAAAGGTGAATTTTCTATGAAGATTCATTCCAAAATTCATAGAGAATACTCACCACATTGTTGACATGATGAAGGGTAAAGCTAATTTCTATTGGACTGTAGAAGGAAAGTCATCATTTGAAGACATCAAAAAAGTAATCACCCACACCCCAATCTTGGTTTGCCTAGATTATACCAAAGACTTCGTAATATATAGCTACGCTACTGAACATACTCTTTCATCCATTTTGGTCCAACACAAAAAAGAAGGTGTAGAATCTCCCATATCATTTATGAGTTTCCCTCTCAAAGCTTATGAATTAAAATATTCAAACATAGAGAAGCATGCTTATGCTATGGTTAAAGCAGTAAAGCATTTCAAATTTTATATTTTGAATTCACATACTATTGTTTTGGTGTCTGATATAAAAATGAAGTCTATTCTAACTCAACAAGAATTTGGCAATAAAAGGGGTAATTAGATTTCTAAAATTTAGGAGTTTTATCTTGACATCAAACCTACCAAACTTGTGTGAGGAAAAGGCCTCTGCTAATTAATTGTTGATAACATACCAAAGGAAACAGGGCATGAAGAAATAGAGGTCAAAACTGTACATACAATTCTCTTCATCACTACTACTGATGAGTGGTATTCCCATATCACTTATTTTCTTACCTATGGTGAGTGTCCCACCCATCTATCTTACAAATAAAAAAGGAATGTTAAGTTAAAGGTTGCTAACTATGTCTTGTGGGACAATGGTTTGTATAAGAGAATCCTTGATGGGGTATTTCTTCGTTGCATCGATAAGATGCAACAAAGTAAACTTTTGGAGTCCTTCCATAATTTGGATTGTGGAGGACATTTTTTTGTGCCAGTGATGTCTCAAAAAATTCTATGAGTGAGATATTATTGGCCTACACTATTTCACGATGCATACAAATTCATACATAGGTGTGAGTTGTGTCAACAGTTCATTGGGAAACCTAAATTGGCCGCATTAGCCCTCAAGCCAGTGGTGATTGAAGAACATTTTCAACAATGGGGTATTGATTTCATTGGTGTAGTGAACCCATCCTCAAGTGTTGGACATGACTATGTTCTCACCGTGACTGATTATTTTACTAAGTGGGTGGAAGCCATTCTAACTAAGCATGCTACTTCGGAAGTGGTATGCAATTTCCTTAAAAAAACATTACTTCTCTATTTGGTGTCCCAATTAAGATTATAATAGATAATGTTGTTTATTTCAATTTTGAATAGGTTACTAAGTTTTCCTATAATTATGGGATTATTATTTCCCACTCCTCTGACTACTATTCGCAAGGAAATGGTCAAGCAGAATCAAGCAACAAGAATCTAGTTACTATTATCAGAAAACTAGTAGATGATAATCAGAGAATGTGGCATAAAGCATTATTTTATGATTTGTAGGTAGATAGGATTACATGAAAGAGGGAAATAGGCATGTCACCATTTAAACATCTATATGGTTTGAATGCGGAGGTACCAATCACCTTAGAACTACTAACACTGAAGTTGGCAAAGGCGATCGAAGATTTAACCTTTGAAATTTTTTTTGATAAAAGCATCATGTGCCTAACCGAACTAGATGAGTAGTGAACCATGGTAGTGGACCGAGTTACTACACATCAAAATTAGGTAAAGAAACTCTTCAATAAGAGAGCAAGGATTCATGATTTCTAGATTGGAAATCAAGTCTTGTTGTGGGATAATATGAGAGAACCAAAAAGAATGCATGGTAAATTTGATTCTTTGTGGAGAGGTCCATTTATTATCATAAAGTCTATGGTAAAAATAGCTTTTTACTAGAATATCAAGATGGAATGCCATTATCATTGCCTCACAGTGGGCAACATCTGAAGCACTTCAATCCTTGAAGTATTAGACAAGTTCACTTATACATTTGTATAGTCTTATGTTTATTTATTTCCATTTGGTTTTTCATGTCTTTTTCTTTCTTGGCTTGACTCTATGGCACAATGACATGGATGAAGGTACTTAGAGACTACTTTCTACTCCCATCGATCATTTCAAGATTTGATCAATGGAAGTTCCCCAACATGAGCCAGCTATTGTTCCTAAAATTAGCTATGCTCATTTTCAGAACAACCACTATGAAACTTATCCATTTCATGTTTTTCACTCTAAGTTCATCTTTCGAGACAAGTTTTTTTGATCTCAAGTTTAGTCGACTAACTTATTTGAAAAATTTGTGACCTTCCCTCATCATGATTTCTCAAGAAACGTGAAATTCATTGCAGTTTTGATGTGATCAGAACGTCAATATTTTGATAAAATTCTAGGAGTTACTGTTGTTTTCCATTTTTATGCAATGTCAACATTTTTTACCACCATTGCATGTGTTTTTAGTTTCCATGTAAAGGTGGCAATTTTTCCCACCCTTACATCCCTCCATGCAAGAGTAGTGAAAATCACCACCCTTGCATTTTTATTTAAATGTTCCATGCAAGAGCAGTGATTTTTTCTACCCCTGCATTTCTTCCACCTCGCATGTAGAGATGATTTTTGTTGCCCCTTCATGACATCAATTTTCACGTATGACATTTATGGCCATGTGCACTGAGTGGTTGGCATTGGATTTAACCCCTTTAAATGTTGATTTGAGCCCTATTTAGATAATTCCAAGTTGTCTGCTCTTCCTCCATGCACCCAGTCGATTGTGTGAATGAGTGAGATTGTGATCTTTCCTAGATTCAAGCGTGGGGCAATGATTTTTTCTAGGTAGGGTTTTGTGTTTTTTTTTTTTTTGTTTTTCATTTTATTCTTTCTCTTTTGTTTAAAAATATAGTTTTTTCTCTTTCCTCATTTTTAGTTTGTCTTTTTCTTCATTTTTCTCCTCCCTCTCCTCCTTGTTAATGGTGAAAGCCCTAATAACCCCATCGGCTGAACTAGCTAGTGTAAGGGTAGCATTTTTTGCCACCCTTAAGAAATCCATTAATAAAGTGTAATGGAAGTGATTTTCATCACCCTTACATGTCCTTTTTTAACTATTGTAATAGTAGTGAAAATTGCTACCTTTACACAAAGCATTGTTTACCTCCATCCGTGTAATGGCGGCAATTTTTGCCAACATTACCTAGTTCCTTCCCAACATGCAAGGGCGGCAATTTTTTCTGCCCCTACATAAACCTAACATGCAAATGCAACAAAAATTGCTGCCTATGCATCAAAAAAATTTCCCCCTCATATAAGGGCAGTGAATTTTACCACCCCTGCATACTTTTTTTTTCAAAAAACCTAACTCTGGGAAATTTTGAAATTTCACTTTTCTAAGCTCGCTTTCCTTTGGCTTTCATACCTACTTGCACCTTAGCCCTTTCAAGCACATTCCCATGGTTTTGATCATCAACATGTAGTTTTCCCAGATTACTAATATTTCCCTTGATTGCATGATCATGATTCTCAATGCAGTTTCTCTCAAGGGTCCTTCTTCATTGACATCCTTTTAACAAAAGCTCTTCCAGATGACTAAGGTTTCTCTAAAGAAGTTAAAGATGATGAATTATAATTACCAAGGTGTTTTATTGATCACCTTAGTTACTTTTAATGTCGATGACATTAAGGATATAGAGATCAGTCATGTGGATATGGCTAAGTTCATGGAAAGGACTAGAGCCATGAAAATAGCCATGAAATGAAGAAGATAATCGAGAGCAATATTCACCTAGCATCTTCTTTCCCTGTAGTGGCTCATAACATAGAGTTTGTTCTCAAGTGTGCTTAGTTAAAGAATAAGTATACCAGGGCTGTGTTAGACATTAGTGGTAATGTGGTGATTAGACTATACTCTAAATTCATCAACAAAGTGTTCATGTGCCCTCCCGCTACTGAAGTATTAAAACTTGATTTCATTAAAGCACAAAGGGAATATGACAAAGATATCGAAAGAGCCAAGAAAGTAATCAACAATAGATGACTCAATACTCTAAGGGTGAACTTGTTGAGATGGGCACGGAGCTTTCCAAGGAGTGATTTCATTGAAGAAGTTGGCAACCTAATCACTCTCCTTATTAGGGTAAGAGGTTTACCCTCTTCCCCTCAGTTTCATGAATGGACGTACTCCTTCATTAAGATAATTCTCCAAGGAAAACAAGTCATTTTTTGGGAAGAAGAAATCAATAACGCTTTGCATGAGAAATTGATAAAGGTATCCACTACCTCTAAATTCTATATGATGTCATAATTGGTGTATATTATATCATCAATGAGAAACTTCCCAAGTTTAACATCAGAAGGAGACATGAAAGTAACCCTGGTATATCAATATTACCCTCAATTGACATTGAAGGGTTCTATCCATTATTTTAGAAGGGTAAATGATGCTTTCTTCATAGTATTTTTGTCTCTTTGATCCCCAATTAGAATAGAAAAGAATGTTAGATGAAGGCTAGACCATTGTGAATGACTACGGATGTATGTTCTTGTAGTTCCTTCTTTTTGTTATCTACGAGTTGGATCTTTCCAAAGTTATCCCTATATGCTTCCAAGATTTCCTTTAGATAAATTGGTCTTGATGGAGCTATGCAAGCAAATTATTGTCATACATAATAAGCAAATGGAACTCAAGAAACCCAGTTTCAGGTTCCTTATTGAAATTGGCATGTTCTCAGTATTAACCACTGGAAAATCTAGAGCAATGGAGACTAAAATACAACTTATAACCATGAAGCATTTCAAAAGGAGGCTAACTTTTGACTACAGAGGTGTAAAAGATATAATCTAGAGGAAGACCCATTTTCATGAGCCTATGATTGAATATGTTTGGGTCAAATTGAAGACAATAGAAGATATCAAAAAGATGGACTATAGTAGATTGTCCCTTGAGCAGATAGAATATATTGGGCTCATTGATATACTTAGAAGTCTATTCAATAATGGTGATGTGATCAATAATAGATACCATGCTGAACAGATCACCAATACCCCTCTTCCCCTAATCCAATGGTCATAAAAGGAATTGACTTCTTTAAGAAGAAGATTCGAACCAATATTAGCAAACACCAATGATTAGTTAGCAAATAAGGGAATCACCTTCAAAGAGTTCATCACAGGGTTAGATTCTAAATTTCAAGAAGAAATGAGGAGACGGGCAGAAAATAGAATGAAGAATAAAGATGATGTCCCTTCTTCTAGACCGCATAAACCTAGAATCATCTTTGTGACAAAAAAGTCAAAAGTTATGGAAAAAGAGCCAAAAACAACAAGAATGGAATTTGAGAAGTAAAGCATCGAAGAACCGATAACAGAATAGATGGAGATTGGTGATAGGCCCATAGATCAATATAAAAAGGAAACTCTATCTCCTTGAAAGGGTGTTCAACTAGAAACAAGAATTTCTTCTTCCCTACTAGGCATGCCTATTACAACTCCTTCACCTATTTCTCCCATCATTATTCCCTCTTCTAGAGTAGCCTCTCCTTCTAAAATTATTTTCAAGGACCCTCAAGGAACTTCTAGTGACATTCTTTGCTCCTCTGGGTCAATCCCCAATTTGTCATCTCCATCTTTTGATATCAGAGATAGTTCTACTTTTGATCATTCAATAGAAGGTGTAATTCTTACTGATACTCCACTGATTGTTTCCACTACTAGTGTAAGTGAAACTCTAGTAATTCCAACAATGGATATTGCTCCTAATGTAAGTGCTTCTGCACTCCCACCTTGGTTGTCAGCTTATACACCCAAGAAGAAGAAACAAGCCATCTCTCCAGATGACTTTAATTTCAATAAAATGGTGCCAGTGAAAGTCAGGGCTCCTAAAAATCTAAAGATCCTTTAAAAGATGATTGGAGATAAGGGGCACAAATTTGTGGAAGTTTATAAACCTCCATAGGATGCAACTCTTTAAAATTTTGATATGAGTGACTACTATGTCTCTCAAATTGAGTTGGGTAAGATAACTCATGAAAGCACTAAGAAGGATATGCAGTCATCTATGGACATCTTGGTTCAAAATTTTGATAGAGAGAAAGAGATGAAAAACCAATATAAAGCAATGGTGGAACAATTGGCTGCGATAACAATTAAGATTACTTTTAATCTAGAAATAGTAATTCTAGAGGTTATTTCCATAGATGACCCCATGATCTAGAAGGCAGAAAGGACCTATCTCAAGGGCAAAGTACTTGAAGAGTACTTAGACAAGATGCATACACAAGGGATTTACTTATAAATTCATTTGAGAAAATGGGTAAGATGAAGAAAGTAAGAAATGAACTAGATGATCTTGTCAATATTATTTCTCAAGAGGTTGAGAGCATAGAAAAATATTTTGGCAAATGGACAGATATGAAGAAGCTGAAAATGATCACCCTAATATCAATTTGTGTCATTTTTGATAGAGACTCTTACATTGAGACTAAAGGAGCATTTATATATAGGAGTCAGGTGCTTAAGGAATTAATCGATGACCTTGAATCTTCAAGAGACCTCAATGAACAAAATGATATCAGTCTATTGTACAAGTTGGAGGAGTTACCTTGCAAACTTACTACACAAGACAACCAATTCATTTCAACAAAAGAAATGATTTAGGAATTTGGAGGTATTTTCCAAAAATAATTTGAGAAAGCATTTTTATTGGCCTCTATGGACAATGTCCTGGATAATCAATTAACTCTAGATAATCTGAAAATTAGTTTAACTAGTCATGTGAAATCAGTCACAGTAGTGAGTGATGCCACAGTCAGGGCTAAGGTGATCTTCAAGAATATTGTTACTCCAGATAATATTGGGATACAAGCATCTATCAGCATGTACGATGCTCACATGAGGAAAATGGGGATACAAATTGAAAGTGTCTTTGGTTCAATTTCTATTTTATTAATGCACTTTTTAAACCACTTTAGACATTTGCACATGTACTTTTGTCTTGTGTAATTACATGTAAAAATATGGAAAGTCCAAAATCAACAAAGACTTCCATCTTTGATTAGAAAAATATATTTAGGTATTTTCCAATCTTCAAGGTCTCTCCTTATAAATAAGGGGAGACTCTTTTGTAAGAAGGTATCTTTTTGTAATTAAAAGCAAAAGCTCTACCCAAATTGAGATGCTCCCTGAGACTTTGAGCTCAGATTGTAAATCATATTTTCTTGAATGAATGAGAAAGTGGGTTATTTTTCAAACTTTGCATTGGAATAACTTTTGTTATTTAAGATATTGTTCTTATGTCCTTTTCCCAATAATATCTCATCTATTTGATTAAATCAGCAGAGTGTGTAGATATTATTTGAAGATGTTCTGAAGTTAATTATGAAGACTTTATGCTACTATAATTACCTTTAGTTTGTGTCTTTCATGTTTTAGTGAGAAGGGTATTCGAAAGGCTTTGAACTACTTTTATCCTTCATGATCTTATACTCTGTTTTAGTTTTAAGTGGAGACTTTAGGCTGCACTTCATTCTACTGTGTTTTCATCCTAAATTAGCAAGAGAAGTAATGGAAGACTTTGTGCTCCCGTGGGTTTCTTGTGAATCTAGGTACTACTCGAGAAGTTTTTCTGGATGTTTACTGAATATCACTTCTTAAAGAAGAGAAATGCTTTCAATTATTACACATAATTTCCCTTTACTTTGTGAACATCATCTCTAAAAAAAGAGAGATAGATGGTATGATTTTTCCCCTGAGTCTATTTTAAGCTTATATATATATATATATATATATATATATATATATATATATATATATATATATATATATATATATATATATATATATACATACTTATTATTTTATAGAGAAGCTCCCCTTGATGAGAGGAGAGATTTATTTCACTATGTTGTTGTAAACATGCACTTTTTTTCTGTATAAATCTCCTTGTGCTATGGTCGATATACCCATTTTGCTGTCGGTTAGTTGGTGACAAAATATTCACCCAACAAGACTAAAACCTTGAAATTAAGGAGATGAATGTCATTACATGAGATACATGGAATAACAATTATAATCCTCCTTTGAATCCATTACAAGGATATGAAACATCTACAAATGATGTAAACCTATCTGTAACTAAATGTGAGGCCAACCAATAATTTGAGATGTTATACTCATAAAATCAACTCCAAACATGAAAAAAAAGCTATAAATAATAATTTAAATATTTCCACATCCCATGAAATCAATCTCAATGATTGGATTGTATGGAATATCTCCTACAAAAGGAAAACCTGTAGGGTGTGGGAAATAACATGTAAAAGAGACCAAACCACTTATAAAGGATGGTTCATAAATCACAAGCGACCAGTCCTTTAAATCTTTATACGAAAATTAATTTTAATGAGTTTAATATCATACCACAAAGACATTTGACATAGATCCTCTTCTACTAGCCATATTGAGAAGAATCCTATTAATTAGCTCTGTATGTCTAGAAGAGTGATGAAGGAGTAGAATGGTTTTTGACTATTTTCAAGACTTAAAAAGTATTTAAAACATCAATATGAGTCCATGGAGGTTGAATATCCACTATAAAAGCTTCACATATGCCACCTTCCTTTAGAGGCCATACAACTTCCAAAACTACCCAAACTACCACTTTTCTTCTTGTTTCAATAGGGCACCTACAAGTTTCAATTAGGGACTAACATTCTTTACCTATATCTGACACATACATGCTAATAAATATTTTTGAACACTTGTATTTCTTAGAAAACCATACCATTCTCATTTTTGGCTCTAAAATGACCCTTTAAGTAACATAAAATGACCTAGGAAGGAAAATGACTATGACTAAGGTGATGATACATTAAATGACATAAAATAACACCATGACACACCTATAGGACACTAATAGACCCATATACAATTTTTTTACTATAGGGGGGTTGGCTTAGTTTGGCGTGTGGTTAAAATAGTCAAATATGATCAAATTTAATAATACAAATTTAATATCAACATACATATCTTGTCATAATGCATATACATTTAGGATATAATTCTTTGTGAGATCCCATGAATCATAGAGTAATTCCATGTATATATTTTTGGTGTAATTATTTTTGGGGTGATACTAAGTAATATCAATATCGTAAATGGCATATGTAGATGTTTGATGCCATAATACCATCATAAGGTTATGTGTTGTAATTTTATATTCAATACTTGACTAAATAACCCCCCAGGTTTATGTGAGAAAAAATATTAATATCTTGAGAATAATGGACATGTGCCATTTCTACAAAAGGTAAGAATATTTGATTATTTATAATATGTCAATATTCTTATATATTCTACACAAGTCTAAAAGTAATATTATAAATTATTAGAATGTGGATGTTCATATTATTCTTTATATTGTTTAGAATGGGCATGTGCCCATTCTACACAATAGAGTAATATTATCAACTGTCAAATATCTTCATCTTATGTAGAATGAGACTAATTGATAATATTCTTTATCTTTATGTTATGTTTAATACTCTTAATTTAATTTATTGACTATTGGTTAGAATTTGGATGTTCATATTATTATTATCTTTTTCATAATGGGCATGTGCCCATTCTACACTAAACTTTAATATTATCAATTGTCAAATATATTTATCTTGTGTATAATGGGATTGATTGATAAAAAAAATAATGTCTTGTTTAAAACTAGGGATATTCCCATTTTGAAGAAGATATAAAATATCATTTCCATGATTATAATTCATTTTTAAGACAAAATATAAAAATATAAATTTATTGTCAACAAACACATCTTGTCCTCGTGCACATACATTTTTGGTCTCATTATCTATGAAATACCATAAATAATAGAATAAATTAATGTATAAATTATTTACCTAATTATCTATGGGATGTTGATAGGTAAAATAAATTCCCCAAATGGAATATGTAACTATCTAATGTCTCAATACCATCTAAGGTTACACTATATACTTTTATGTTTAGTAATCCACTAAAGAACCCCCAAGTTTGTTATATATATATATATATATATATATATATATATATATATATATATATATATATATATATATATATATATATATAGAGAGAGAGAGAGAGAACAATGTGTTGATGTGGGATTTATACAAACTAGGTAAAATTATTAATATCAATGAATCATAGGTTTGGATAAGAATAAAATTTTCTCATCAAGATAAATTTTATAGAACAATCTATAGAATTTCTTATTCACTTCAATAACCAAAATATCCTCACTTTATAATTAGGAGGATACAAATATATGATTTGGTAATGATTTGCCTCATTATCCAAGTAATAATGTAAATTTGCATTTATTTAGTTAAGAACTAAGTGTCAATACTCATGCATACCATGCATGTATATAATACAATCATAAACAATAATATTCCACCCCAAAAATTCTTAGATAAAAAATAGCTTAGATAAAAATAAAATAAATTCACAAATTAGTCATGAAACTCACATTAAAATGTACCTATGGTGTTGATGTGTCATCATTTGGAGGTGAATCTTGCATATTAAGACCTTAGTTATCACCACTATAACTACAACTGAGGTAGAAATTGTAGTAATAGTAGTTGTGCTCACTAAGAGTGAAACTGTAGTAAGTAGTGATACTGATGGAACTATAAATATAAGTGATGTATGAGATATTCTGGATAAATTATTATATGGGGTAGTCATTATTTCAGCTACGATAATGAAAGTGGGAAGTGGGACATAAATAGGTCTAGTCATAGTTTACATTAAGGTGTACTTTGGAATATGGGGATACATGATTTGAGGAGGTAATAATTGTGATATTTATATATAATATGGATTTTTTTTAGATTCCATGTACAGATACAAGGCATATATATATTTAAAATAAATATTGATGGTCTCATAATCAATAAGAAGTCTTTTGAATAGATGTAGAATCTTATCCATCAATCTATTCTATAAAACCATTGTATTTTTGACCTCTACATATAGAGTGTCTACTGATGTGACCTTACCTTTAGAAAATTTTATTAGTTTAATGATATCTTAATTATTCATGTTTATTGTTCCTTCAATTTATACTTGGAATCTCTCAGCTATAGCTCAGAGTAAGCCCTTAAAAATAGTCTTAAAACCTACTACCTAAGAGTATTATTCACACCTACAACTCTCATGTATTTTAAAATGGAGTTAGAATTTCCTTGTTGATTGATAGATTATTTTAATAAAGTTCACATCTCTTGATGCCATTCAAGAAAATTCTCTCTTAATGGTCAGGTGACATTATGTCCATTTAATTTTTAGTGTCATTAATAAATTTAGATGAGTATAATCCCTACTTGTAGTAGATTGGCCTAGGACATTGAGCTTACCTTCAATATATTTCATATTATTATCTAATTAGGATACATCTCCCCATTTAGGTTGAGATTTAGCCTTTATATACCTTATTGATTTAATGATGTCATATATCTTCTTAGTTTCACTCTACACATTATCTATAATTTCCTTAGGATATTGAACAATTTTTGCTTGGTGTGACCTTTACCTAGACTTATCATAGATCCTAAACATTTATTTTATCACCCCTCTAGTTTCATTTAAAAAAACTATAGGAATCCTCCCTATACTCATTTAGGTCTGAAGGATTAATTTTACTCTTTTTTAATAGATAGAATATGCATTATCTTTGTTCCAACTCAACATTGTCACCTTCCATCACCACAATATTCCTCTTGAATTTTCTCAATGTATTATTCTTTCTATCAAAATGGAATCCTAGCATTGGTTGTTCATTAATTACTAGGTAATGTATGCATGTTTCCTCCTCTTATAATTTTTGAATCCATGAGGGCATATTCACTATAACATGTTGTTCTATAGATGCACAAGTGGTAAAAGAAGATTTAATTAGTGGGTTAATTGAGGTTAAAGTATAATGGGTATTAGGATAAGTTACATAAGACTCTTGGAAAGATGGAATGGCCATTCTCTACCCAGTGACCTTCTTATGAGGTGGAGTATTAATGACATATTTAGTTTTTCCCTATGTCCTATTTACTAAAACTATAGAAGAATCTACTTGGGTAACCTAATAAAAAATATACCTCACTTCATAGACGAACTAGGGGTATGATCTATGTAGCCAAAATAGAAGAGGATACTATATTTTTGAAATGTACTTACTTGATTGGTCTAGGGGCTTGTATACTAGTTCCACTAAAGAGTGTATGGGTTACATAAGTCTAGAGAAAGATTTTCAAGTACATTGCTATATATTTTTAGGTAATTACAACATGGGAAGTGGTGATAAAACCCTTAATTGGTTATTTATCAGTAGAAGAGACACCACTCACTAAGCCTTGAGTTATATTTTGCAACAATACCATTATAAATGCCTGGGCCTTTTATTGGACTTATGGAGTCAAAAATGAAAGAATGTGAAGGGTGAGTGTATTCTACTATATCAATTATATTATTAGTAACAATAAGAGACACTAAATAATGAATGAGTTTGGCACTTACATTCTCAGAAGACGTGGTGATGATAGTTGTTGTTATAGTTGTTTCCACTCTACTTATATTTTTAAGGTAGATAACTTAGAGGGGAAATTGGAGTTGGATCCTAAATTGTTTTTTTCATGGAATCCACTTCATGATTTTACCTTGTTCTTCTTCTAATAAAAACTTAGTTTAAATTGAATCAACATTTTCTTTCTCAACCTTTTCAAAATCTCAATATATACTTGTTCCTTATATTTAGTTTCTTCCTCTTCCTCTTCATTTATTTCCTTAACTAGTTTAGTTCACTCATGTTCTATGTCTTATTCAAACAACCATTCTTCTTATTCATCTTGACCATAAATTTTAATATACTTTGATTATTATTGTACCTTGTCCTCTCCTTATTATTAAATTTTATTTTTTTATTCCTCCATAACCCCCTTAGACTCCTCATAAATAGGTCATCCTTTAAAAAATAAGCCTATATAAGGTATTCTTATTCTTTTATAACCTTAGGAGACATAAGAGGATACTTAGATCTCATTTGGTAAGTCCATAGAGGTTACATAGGAGGAGTAAGGTCTAGTCCTGAAGTGGGTAGAAAGGAAGATGAATGGGATATTAGAATGGAATGGGGAGGTGAAGTGGGAATGGTTATAGCCTTGGTTGGATCCATGGTATGGACAAATGATAGAGGATCAATATTGATAGGGATATAATATAAAAATAAATGAATACTAACCTATTTAAAAATGTTTGATGGAGGTTGGGGAATAATACAAAATATACCTATTATCCCACTATGACTTTTAATATCTCTCAAACTAGCTATGAGATAATAAATTATAGGTTTTGGGGATTTGTGGATAATAACATGAACATTGGACTCATATTGTGGGTTTCCTTCTCTAGATTCATCTACTTCCTCAATTATATAAGTCCTTAATTTTGATTTTGGTTATCAAAGAGGCTCATGAAATGATGTCAAAATCCATTTCTCTCTATCAATTTTTCTTGAATCATCTTTTTTGATTGTAGAGATTAGCATGGACATACCATCCTTGCTCATTATAATTAAATTATCATTTTCATCTTAAAAATTAAGGAATATAGAATAATGATTATAACACTAGTGTCTGTAAGAGATCTTAATTGTTCTCTCATATTTCTTTAGGTTATTTCTAACATCCTTCCTTAGATCTAGATATTTTAATGGTGACCTCTTCAAACCATAATGTATTATTCCTATGATAATAGAGTTGAGGTTCTCCTATTTTTTAATAAATGTGGCTAATGTTGAGATTGGTTAGATGAATATCTCCTTGCTTGACACTCCTAAGTTGTAAATTTACAATATCAACCAATTGCGTAACAATTTATTCTTCAACCACCTTGTCTAGAACATTATGTGGAAAACATAGATTTTGTGTTTTAGTGCCCTCAATTCTAATTATGGTGCATTCAGGGTAATACCAATAGTCACCCATTCTCTTGATGTTTATATTGTTATGGTCTTATAATCAGTGCATATTATTCCCATATATGTCCAATTATACCATAGGGTAATAGGTCTTTGAGATATTCTAAATATACTTACTAAATCTATATACGTGAAAGATATTGAATTCATCACACACTCTAATCTTAGGATATTTTATAGTGGGTTCCCAAGGTTATTCATAAGAAGGGTCCATTATGGAAGTTATGGTATCTACTACATAAGACAACATGTATAAATTTACATATTATAGGTTATCCAGGCTTCCAATTTGGTGTATTAAGTTGAAATTAATGATTTATCTGAGGTAAATGTTCTTATTTGAACTAAAAATAATGTCCAATAATGAGACCCATACCTCATGAACATAAGAAATTCTAGGTAAACCATACAACTAATTCAACATATCTATAACAAATTTTAACCCTCAACTAAAAGTGACTATAAGGATGGAATAAATTAAACCTTTAATTACAAACCTATTTGCTTTGTTATCCCATGTCTTTAATTTACTATGGATTGTGTTGAAGGGTATGGTAACACACCAATTCCATAAGCTTGGGAAGTGTTAGGCCCTAGAGTGTATTAAAAGGAGGGATTTGTTTCAAGAAGAAAACCTTCCCCAAGTTCTTTGTTACTGGGTCTTGGTACCCATGGTAACTTAGTGATTAATCTGAAACTAATGCATAATAAGGGGATTTGGTGAAACTAACCCCAAATGATGTCTTAAGATATAGACACTATGAGATGCAATTACTCCACCACTAATATATTCAACAATGCTTAAATGGTGATGAACTAAATTCAATAATCATGATTTAGCATTACAAGAGAATTTATATCAGTCTTACATTGACACACTATTAAAAATAAAGAGAAAAAATGGAAAATGGAAGAAAATGCCTTATTACCATAAAGATGAATTTGAAGTGTCTAATTGAACAAATATTCCAGAAACTAGTCCTTAGTTTAGCCAAACATAACACAAATCTAGCTAAATGACAATGCAAGAGTCTGAGGAGACATTATTGAAAGGAAAAGAGAGCATAACCACCATAAAAAATTGAATGAAATATATGCAAGCCTCTAAAACAATGAAAATATCAAGATATTTCTTGTTGATTAGTAATGGTGATATTTAAAATAACCATTTAACTATAAACTTAATTTTCATAACAATATAGAAAATGCTACACTAGGAGAGCATGAAAAATGCTTGGTCTACTAACTATGGAGAATCCAAGCAAGTCTGGTCCACTACTCTATTCTCTAATATAAAGGGAACTAACCCATATTATAATATAGGATAAAATCTTATATAGACCTCCAACTATAAGAATATTCTAATCAAATTTTCATTTTCCACTAATGGGGTAGTTATAATTAATCATCAATGTGATTGGAGATGGAAGTTAAGATTTTGACAAACATGCCAGCTCAACCATGCTAATTGGGATTACCTTCAAGTTTCCATTTATATGTGTTTTATGTAATTAAGATCCATGTATCTTGAAGGATAAAGGTATCTTATGTTCTTCACTTGATCCCAATGTGCATGCCATACCCATGATTCATGCCTTATTCATGATTTTAGTTGAATCCACCCATTTTGATTATTGGACCAACTATAATGACTTGAATTCCATGGTTTATCATCATGGTTTTGATTGAAAACTTGATTTTACTATTGAAACACATAGTCCCATCTTGGATTTTGATGGTTTTGATGACCATATGGGTTGCCAATCTTACTACCTTCATCTTCTAATGTCACCACTGCCACATGGAACTTGCTTGGCTTTACATTAATTTTAATTCACTAGGTTTTTAACTTTGCCTATCAATTCCTACTTACCACTTGGTAGTCTTTTAGAATCTCTAGGATTTACTTTTTTATCTGTCTTTGTTATTATCATGGTCACATGGCTTCTTCTCAGCATATTGAGCTCTTTATGCTTTGGTAGGTCAATAATGTTAATGCTCAGATCTCCTAGGTTAATGTTATAACTGTTATGATCTATTGATCTTCTAATAGGATGCCACATGACATCTTCTTAGGGCCTTGAGGCTATATAAATATTTGTAATGTTGATCAAATCCTAGGATTATAGGTAAATTCCTTAATAACCTTGAAGTATTGAGGTTTTTAGCCTTTGTTAATTATTTCAATCCTCTATGTTCCCAAGATTTTAGGAGGGTGCCATGTGGCATATTCTTGGGTCCCCAATGATTTTAAAAATACTTAATCATTTTTCCAAAAATATTTCATTCAAAATCCATGTGTCAATGAGATTTGGACATGTGGAATAATTTGGGGGTCTCAAGAATATTTTGAAAACCTATGATTAAACAATAAAATATGCTAAGTAAATATTTTTGAAAAAACTAAGTTTTGACAACCAAATTTTATGTGAGAAGCATTCATTTAATATAGGAATTGAAACTAGTCATTCACATAGAATTAAATTTTAAGCTTGGGTATTCAAATGGGTTAATAATGAAGCAATTTTTCAAGGAATAAGACTTCATAGGCTTAAAATAAACCTTTAATTTAGACATTAATTTTTATAGATGAAACCTTAGACTGAATTGAGACAAATTCAAGGGCTTTAGAAATGATCCCAAATAGACATTTTTAACTTAGCATCTTATAAACAATCAAGAAGAGATGAATCGGACATACCATCACAACCCCTTAGAAAATAAGTCAGATAAGAAAAGATGGTCCTCATTTTTTGTTTGAAAATGGGTAATGTCAATGAAGGTAACAATAAATGGTAACTCTTACTAGTAGATACTCCTGAGTATCTAAATAAATACCAAATATTTGGTTCTTATATCCCAACAAGTATTAATTATAAACTATTACTTGATATAAAATAAGGGTAAAAGTAATAAATTTTACCTCAACATATGGTATACTTAGCTACAATCCTATCAAAGGCCATATGTGTGTGTTGTTGAGTTATGGAGCTAAAAGCTTCACCAATGAGCTACACAATAACTGGCATCGGTAGAATCGGTCAGAACCAATCGACATCGGTTAGGGGTCGACCGGCATTGGTCATAATTAGTCAGAACCAACCAACATCGGTTAGGGGTTGGCTGGCATCTGTCATCTTCAGACTGACATCAGACTTTTGTGCATTTCCACAATTAGACAACATTTTTAATTTTAGGAGAACAACTAGTTTTCATGTAAAGACTAAAATTAGTCTTGAGTTTGTTTTTCTAATTATTGTTTGCTTCTCAATTCTATTTAAGAGACCCATGGGGAAGTATTGTAATGTAAGCAAAATCAGTTAGATATGAAAGATTCAAGATCAAGAAGATCTACGGGAAGGGTGAGCAAGATCAATTAGATCTGCAAGGTGCAAGATCAGGAAGATCTGCAAGGTGCAAGATCAAGAAGATCTGCCAGAAGACAATTCAAGTAATTGAGTTGGTTGTAATCGATAGAGAGAGAGAGAAATATTGAAGGAGAATTACTGTACATCTGAGAGGTGTGAGGAGAGAGATATTTCTTCATTGTATTTTCTTATGGAAGAGTTTAATACAAGATTGGTTGTTTCTTGTATCTCTTTTTATTTGTTATTTCTGATTTCTAGTTACGTATTACTTCTGGTTCAATTTTGTGTTTAGTTGCTTATACAAAATTAATAAATTATACTCGAAGATCCTAACAAGTGGTATCAGAGCTATGTCTATACACATACAATTGGTACCCTAGCATAGGTTTTAGAGCGTGTTAGTGTTTGTTGATTACATAATTCACTCACAGGGGTTTATGATTGAGTGGGAGCAAAGCAATGGCAGGAGAAAGTAAACTAAGAATGGAGAAATTCAATGACAAGAATTATCAATTATGGAGGATGTAGATTGAAGATTATCTGTATCAGAAAGATCTGTATTTACCATTGGGTGGGGTTTTAAGTAAGCCCACAAATATGGAAGATGAAGAATGGAATGTTCTTGATCGAAAGGGTCTTGGATCTATAAGGTTGAGCCTGGCAGCTTTTGTGATTTCCAACTTATCACAAGCAAAGACAATGGTAGAGTTAATGGATACTTTGGAAAATTTATATGAAAAACCCTCAGCTTTGAATAAGGTATATCTTATGGAGCAATTATTTAATTTGCAAATGTAGGAAGGTGGATCAGTATATAGTCATCTTAATGATTTCCATATGATTTTAAATCAATTAAAATAGTTTTTGATGATGAAATTAAGGCTCTCTTAATCTTATGCTCTTTACTTGAAAGTTGGCATAGTTTGGTGATGATAGTTAGTAATACTACGTCTGCTTCAAATATCTTGAAAGTTGATGATGTTGTTAGTGTAATCTTGAATGAATAAATTCACAAGAAAAGCACAGGGGAAACATCAGGTAATGATTTAAGTGTTGAAAGAAGGGGATGGAAAAGAGAGAAGGGCAAGCAAGGGAAATCAAGGTCAAAGATGGGAAGTAGATCCAAATCTAGAAATGGAAGAATAACCTACTAGAATTGTGGAAAGAAAGGGCATGCAAAGAAAGATTGTTGGTTGAAAGAAAATCAGCATGAAGGTAATAAAGAAGCAAATGATGTAGGTACTATTGCACAGGATGCTCTTATATTTTCCTTGGATAAAGTAGAATCATGGGTTTTAGATTCTGGTGCCTCTTTCCATGCATCCCCAAATAGATAATTTTTTAATGATTATGTCCATGGAGACTTTGGAAAAGTTTATTTAGCAGATGATGAGCCTTGTCAAATTGTTGGCAAAGGAAAAGTGTAGCTAAAATTTTAGAATGGAAACACATGGGTGTTGAAGGATGTCATGCATGTACCCATCTTAAAGAGGAATCTGATTTCTATAGGAA